>SNQJ01S0001546.1:0-14771 GCA_010110895.2 Picea sitchensis
TTTTTATATTTTTTTGTTTTAATTTTTCTTTAGATTTTTTATTTCCATGGGAAAACACTTTTATATTCCTTATAAGGATATACATGTTCTGTGTACATTCAAAATCTGGTTTATATATATATATATAGGCTTAATTTTTGTGTAGGTTTTTTTTTTTCCATGGGAAAAAACTTTTATATTCCTTCTAAGGATATATATGGGAAAAAACTTTTATATTCCTTATAGGGATATATATGTTCGGTGTACATTCAAAATCTGGTTTTAATTTTCATATTTTTTTTTAAAAAAAATTGCTTGTTTAATTTTAGTGTTTTAAGAGTCATTTTGTATTTATTTTTTTTTTTTAATTATACACATTTTTAATTTATTTTTTAAACTTTTTGATTGAAAAAATGATTTTTTTTTTTTAATATATTTATATTTTTTAAAAGAAAAATGTCTTTTTCCTTTAAAAAAAATTGTTGGTGGATGTTTTTTTTTCAATTTAATTATTTTCGTAATATAAATTATTAAAAATAATAATTTAAAAAAAAAATTATCAAGTAATAAGACTTTTAGATTTAGAAGTCAATTTTCAATGTTTTATTTATTGTGGTGTCAATGGTCAAGGCCACAGTTTCAATTAGGTTAGAGTTTTAACTTCAAAAAAAAAGTGGTGCTACTAGTAGCATCATTTTTCGATTCAAGTGTCAATTTTCAAGGTTATGTCCGCAATGTCTCGTAATGTCCAGGCCACAATTTCAAACAAGTAGCAATTTTAACTACCTCCAGAAAATGGGTGCTACTGGTAGCACCACTTTTTGAAATAGGGGTAAAATGTGACCTCTAAAAAAACGAGAACTCTTGAGAGTTCTCGTTAAGTTAGTAACTTTGTTTTGATCTATAAGAAGCAAGATGATTTGCAAATCAAAAACAAGTTCGTACTAACTAGAATGCAAGTTTAATAACCTTAATGAACTTGTAATCAAGAGAAATCTAGATCTAATGAATTTAACCTTTAAACCCCTAGATTGCAATAAACAACTAAGTAGAATAGATGAAATGACAATTTTTTAATGGTTGAAGAAATCAAATAGAGAATATTGGTGCCTACCCCACTTGAGCTATGGGAAACACTAGATCTAATCTTAAGTGTAGTTCTTATCTCTAAAACGTCAAATTCATAGGCACCAAGAAGGATTACCTTGTGAGCATTGAATAAGACAATTGAAACCCCGAAGTATGGTTTGGGGGGATGGTCCTAAGAGAATCCAACAAAAGTACTAAAAGGTGAACTCTAGATTTAATCTAGTGAAGGAGGGTAGAACCCTAGGATATCCACACTTAATGCAAAAGAACAAAATTCAAATGATCACAAGGACCTAGACAAGATGAACTATACCTTAGTTTCCTCCTCAATGGAGCATGGTGTCCTTCTATGACCTTGTAGTATCTCCTTTCTACAACATACCTGCAAAATATCAAATGTCTTCTACTACACACTTAAGAATAAATAATATTCATAGTAGAAGTGAAGCTAGACCAGTTTCTTTCATTATTCTCCAACAAATACAAATTAGGAGTCGCCCTCCTTATATAGATAACGTGCCTCACTAAACAATGGATGAATACCATGTGCTAGTACAAAACCATGAACCAATACAATATGCCCAGGAAAAACCATGGGAAAATACAATGAGTGGTCATAAAACCATCATCAAAAACCTCCATAGTAGGAGCACCCTCCATAAAATGCTCAACCAACAAATAAAAGTCACATGTGTAGTCCATAAAAAGTCATGAACAAGTGCAGCCTTCCCATAAACATGATAACAACCTCCAAAAATCACATGCATGGTTAACAAGAGGCCTAGAAACAAGGGTTCCCCCTCAACAAACTCCATGAATAAAGGGGCGATGAATCTTAAGGTGAAGTGTGCCCCAAAGGGGGATGATGTCATGTAGCACATGTGGCACATCAAGTGAAGCGCTCCAATAGTAAGTGGCACATGTGGCACAATACGCTAGGCACTCCATCGATAAGTGGGAAAATGGAGTCATAACCAACTCATGTAAGCTCATAATAACTCGTAACCACCTACAATTATGTCATAACTAACCCCAACAACCCACACGTGTGGTCATCAAGGCATGAAATGCCACATGTGTAGGAATATATGTCTAAGAAGGCAAGTGCACCCTCCAAGAGTGGTCCATACACCACATGATAATGATGTGGAGTCCCTATCATCATCCAATGCATTGTCACGGATCCCAAAGCAATGACATGTATCTCAATGAAGTACACAGATCCCAAAAAAATGGCACATATCCCAATGTAGATAGTTCTGATTGTATATAGGTACATGGATCCCAATGCAATGTCATGGATGCCAAGGTAAGTACATGAATTTTGAGGCATGTTACACAGATCCCAAGGCATAGATGCCACCCCTAATGCATGTACATGGATTTGAATGAAAGGCACCCACTTATAGTGGTGAGTCTAACCCATTTACAAGTCATTAGGTTATGCACACGATGATTTCTTCTAGCAACAACATAACACAAGTTAATTTTAAGATTTTCCTAAGCTTTACCATGGGAGGACAACCTTGACCCTTATACATGTGACAAATCCTAAGACAAGAGGTATTTCCTAGATCACTAGGTTAAAGGTAGGTGATGTGATGGATAACTTATGGAGGGGGAAGGGAAACTTCATGTTTTGACCCTCAAAGTCATGTAAGATGATGTATATGTATTTAATCTTGTCCAACTAGCTTTCAAGAATTGCGATCCTTCAACACATAAGCCTTTAAGAGGGAGATTTAGCTTTGAGTTACCATTTCCTCGACGTTGTTTCTTACTACCCCTTTCGTTTCCTTTTTCTTTCTTGTTTACTTATTGTATTTCATTTATCGAGTCCCTTTTTCTTCATATATATGCGTTTTTAAGCATGGGACTAGGGGCATTGGCCTCAAAGTGAGGTGGAATAGCTCAAGATTTATCATTTTTGGCTTTTAACTTTTTTATTTTCTCATCACCTCTATCCTTTTGGCTTATTTGAATTAGGTTTTTGTAGCTAGATCTTTTTGAATGACATATGAGGAATCAAGCATGAATGGGAATAACTTTGTATGAACGATATGGAAATGAGTGGGGAAAATGTAAAGTGTTGTGTATGGTGGGTATATGCAGCACGGTACATTAACCTGATCACCAGTAGTACAAAGTGACTCAATACTTGATGACACTTCTAATCGATAATTATGTCCCCCATGGCATGGAAAGGAAAATATTAAAATTGTTAATATTATGAAGTGTTATTAGATCACACTTGTTTAACATGTTCACAACTAGCTAATAAGTTGTAACACCTTGTCTGAGTATCAAACCCATACAATGAGAGCATAACACAACAAGTGAAGTGAACAAGCTAAACCAAACTACCAAGACCATGTGCAATGAAAACATAACATACTCACTGCAATTGCATGTATCATCTCAGGTGTATGAGGGAAGAGTCGATATACTATGGCTGAATCATTTGATGAGGAGCGAGGCAAGACCATCATATATATGAAGGAGAAAATTGAAAGAGTAAGTTTGTGTGTGGAGAATATGAGCAAGAGGGCTCATGTAAGCAACAACATCACACCCCTTGAGAGGGTTCTTATAGAAGTATTTACCCTCGAGGGGGAAACATGCTTCTTCCCATAATATTATCCTAGTATTAACTACTTATGAATATGAAGGTGTTGAACCATTTAGCACCCATGAACACTTGAGGATTAAAACCCAACATCCTTCCCCAAAATGCATTCACCCATTGTTTTAAATGCTTCTATAAGATACGCCTTGCATGGAAATTATCAATACATGTATTTCCTGGCTACTCGATAATTATTTCTACCACCCAATTTTTCTCTTAAACCAACCTCATTTCCTTCTTTCATTCCCCAATCATAGAAAAAATCTTCTTTCTCCTAACACCCTTGTGGTTTTTTAGAGAACTAAACTTATTCTCTACTCTTACAACATACATAGAGGAACAAACAACTTATTTATCCTTTTGATAACTAGGATTAAGAAGACTTTTTTCATCCAAACACCTCCCTTTCCCACTCCTTTTAGGGCTATACTCATCTAGTAAAAATCTTGGAAGAGATGGGTAATAGAAAGGATCCTAGAAATTATAAGAAGCTCGAGAAAGCATAAATTGCATACTAAGTCCACATCCCATTGATTACTACTCAAAATTACTTCATCCATAAATATTAATAATACAAATCCCCTCTTGAGCTTTGAATTGACCACCATCTTTGAATCGACCACCACCTTTGACATGCAATATATTCTCCTTTGTAGAACATATATTTTTGGAAAATGATTTCCAAACCACATTAAGTCCAACCACTATGAGAATGGTCTCTTGTATTTTGCACAATCATCATTGATAGTAACCTTGTCATCTAAAGATTCTTATGCAGGTGCATTGATGATGATGCAGGGGGAGTGAAAATGTTTGATGAACCATGTATGAGAAAAAGTTTCCTATAAAACAAGCATATACAGTGGCTAGAGACCCATGTATTTCGGTGGATGGTAACTTTATTATATGGACTTCAACGATGTTTATGTTTTGCGAGTACAAGAAGATGAATGAGGATGAAGACAGGATGAAGACATGAGACCAAAATACCAAAGATCATAGAAGATTGAATATGAAGACAAAGAAGAAAAGACCAATGACAAAGAGAAATGATTGGATCACAAGTATTCATTAAGGGGGAGTATGATGGAATAACTCCTACTTGTGATCATGAATAATGTCTAAATAATATGATGGGTCTGTAATAATGTAGATTAATTCTAGAATTTTATGTAAGAATGAGAGATGATAAGGAATGAGAGAAGTTAGGGATGGAAATCTATTTAGAGATTCATGGAGATATTGTGGAGAGAGTTATGGAGAGAATTATGCATTTGATTTTAGCAAAATATCTAATTTTGTCATATTGGTATGGTCACCTATAGTTATATAAAGGGACCATTTGTACAATAGAAGTGACACACGAGAATGCTTTATTGATATAAATTTCCCTTAGGAGGTTTCTTGAGTATAATTTATTGGTATCCCTTTCTTTTTATATGTTTGTTCAATGTAATACATTTTCTCTAATATTTCCCCCACCCCCACCCTCACCCTCATATATATGAGGGTGGGGGTGGGGGTGATCTAGGTGGATATTGGTGGCCACCTGCCTATTCCACTTGGACCCATAGCATTCTTTCTTTCGGTTTTTCAGTTTCCTTAATTGTAGCACAATTTACTATTTTTAGCAGTTTTTCGGGTCCTGAATTTCCAGAGCCGTTTTGAGGCCCTAAAAGACGTTTTTTGGGCATGAATGCTCCGGTGAATATGAGTTTGTTCCAGACTCAATACCGCTATAAGCGACGTAGTCCTCAGATAGATATTTCTAACGATGTATCATGTGCATCAAACGAAGATAGTATGCCAAAGTTACGACCACGGGAAATTGATGTACCAATTTACCCCAACGGGGCCCATATTCTGGCGTTTCATCTCCTAGGGTTAGGTTTTTGGATGTTTAGGGTTTTCCATTGTTTCTCAATAATATATAGGCCTTCGAGCTTCATTGTAACATAGAGTTCATAGGCCAGTAGTCGCCACATCTCTTCTCAGAGATAAGATACCAGCGCCCAAGCCATTTTATTTCCATTCTGTTTGTAAGCATATTTCAGTCATTTGTTGTTAATGAAATGAAGTTTTACTTCCGTTGCTTATCTGCGTTTATGTGTATTTTTGTATTTCATTGTGTTCATGCATAAATCCGGATCAGTGGTATCAAAGCATTCTACTCTTTCTCGATCCTTCTTTGCATGTCCCCAACGAGATCGGGGTATAAGGAGTTAAGGCTCGATCTGGTTGAATCGTTGCAAGATCAGCCTCGCAAACCCCGACGACTGCCCATGGGGGAAGAAAATAAAGATGAGGAAGCAGGAGATCCTATTAAATTATTGCTTGAGGAGGCCCTCGAGAAACAAAGGAACACGATGATGGACAACTTTGCCTAGATCCTTCAACGGTTGCCCACTGGGAGAGCATCTACATCCAACAGCCACTCTGGAGCACCACTCCTTTTAAGGTACAAGTAAAATTTGACATTCCCATATTTGAGGGCCAAATAGATGCAGATGGCATTGATAGATGGTTGAATCTGCTAGAAGTATATTTATCGGTTCATGACTTTTCCGATCGAGAAAGGATTATTTTTGCACTCCTTAAAGCTGCCCCCCATGTCAAGGACTGTTGGGAAACCTATTGGGAGCAACAAAGCGAGGGGGAACCCTCTCTGTTCTCGGTTGCACCCACTTGGAATTCTTTCTGAGATGCCATCAAGGAACAATATTATCCCGTGGGGAGCTATGAGGACAAATACATACAATGGACTACGTTGCGGAAACAAAGAGACCAAGATGTGCATAAGCTGACGAATTTGTTCCATACCCTACGCACAAAGTTGGGTATCAAAGATTCGGAGAAACATTTGGTGTTAAAGTACCACAGTTGTATTCATAGATACATTCAGGAGGAAATGGAGTTCCTCAACATCTCCTCGCTTGGTGCGACATATCGGTATGCTGTCAAGATTGAGCAGAAGTTCAAACTGAAGAAGTGAGACTTTGGGTCTGTGAATCAAAAGTAAGGGAAAGGTACCCCCAAACTGCCGAACAAAGGACCAAGCCAAGGCGGGGCGGCCCAAGACAACCTGCCAAAGCCGCAAGCAAAGAACAACATCACGAAGCCAAAAAAGGACACGGGGAAGTGGTGTGAGTTCCATAAGAGCTCCACTCACAACACAAGTGAGTGTCGGGCCAAGCAGTCACTGGTAGCTGAGTTGAAGGATTTTGAATCAGATGTAGGCTCCGAATCTGAATTAGAACCCGACAAGGGGAATGACAGGGGGAAGCAGATTATCGATGCGGAACCCAATGCCACTGATGCCACCACGAAGATCCAGAAGAAGGAACCAGAAGATCCATAGGAGGCAGAGCACCTCTTCCATTCCCAGATGTGGGTAAAGGGTTCCCCATTGCAGTTCATTGTCGACAGCGAGAGCCAGAAGAGCCTCATCTCAGTAGAGGTTGTGAAATGGTTGGTCTTGCCGACCACATCACACCCACAACCATACACCATTGGGTAGCTGCACCAAGGACGGGACCTCCGCGTAAGTCGGTAATGTCGCCTTCCCTATAGCATCAAGCCCTTCACGGATGAGGTATTATGTGACATTGTTCCTCTTGATGTTTCTGATGTATTATTAGGCCAACCATACTTGTGGAACCGACATGTTGTGTATGAGTCCAGGCCTCATGCTGTTATTATTACTTTGGGAAATAAGTTGTACAGGATACCGGAAATAGCACCGCCTACAGCCATCTCTTTGGTTACTACAAAACAATGCAGTAAGCTCATTGCCAAAACCAGGAAATTTGTTTTCTTGATGATCCTCCCTCAGGGAAAGAAGAAGACTGCGGCCACGACCTCCAGACAGGGCCCCTCTGCACGACAACAACAGATGGATAAGGTCGTGGAGGAGTAGGATGACATCTTCACCTCCCCTGCAGGGGTGCCTCTACACTATCAGGTCAAGCACCCCATCGATCTGACCCCAGGTGCGTCGTTGCCCAATGGACCGATCTATCAGCGCTCTGTTATGGAGAATGACGAAATCAAGAGGCAGATTCAGGAGTTGTTGTAGAAAGGTCACATCCGACCGAGTTCATTGCCCTGTGGGAGCCCGATCATGCTGGTGCAAAAGAAGGATGGAACTTGGAGACTCTGCATTGTCTGTCGGGCACTGAACAAGATCATTGTTCGGAATAGGTACCTGATCCTACGGATTGATGACCTTCTGGACCAACTCAAGGGGGGGAAATATTTCAGCAAAATTGACTTGAAGTCTGGGTATCACCAGGTACCAATTGAACCCTATGATGTGTGGAATACTGCCTTCAAATCCAAGGAGGGCCTTTTCGAATGGTTGGTCATGCCTTTCGGGTTGACGAATGCCCATGCAACCTTAATGAGACTAATGGATGACATCTTGCGACCATTCACCAACTCATTTGTAGTGGTGTACTTGGATGACATTATGATCTTCAACCAGACTTGGGAAGAGCACCTCCACCACATCCGACAAGTCCTCCAAACACTGCGGCAACACAAGTTGTGTGCCAATTTGGAGAAGTGCACTTTTGGCATGACCCAAGTTTAGTATCTAGGATACATTATTGATGAGCGGGGAGTGCATGTGGATTCAACCAAGATCCAAGTCATTCAGGATTGGCCGGCCCCAACCACCCTAACAGAGCTCCGCAGCTTTTTGGGTCTTGCCAATTTCTACCGCAAGTTTGTGTTGGGATTCTCTCATATCACTTGGCCCTTGAGTCAAGTCACCAAGGGAGGAGCGAAAGCAAAATTCTTTTAGTCTGAATCTCAATAAAAGGCATTCGACGATTTGAAACATCGTCTCTGCTCTACACTAGTGCTCACATTACCATACTTGCAACAACCATTTGAGATCGAGACAGATGCCTCCGACTATGCTATTAGGGCAGTCCTTACTCAACAGGGGCATCCAGTGGCATATCACAGTGAGACACTTTCCGACATAGTCCAGAAGTATCCCACTTATGACAAGGAGATGTATTACATTGTGCAGGCTTGCCGACAATGGAATCATTGCATTTTGGTAAAGGAAATGGTCATCCACACACACCACCGACCCTTGCAGTTCATATAGACACAAGGGAAGTTGCAGAATGATCGCCATCAGAAGTGGTCCACATACCTGCAACAATTTCATTTGAACATTAAGTATAAGAAAGGAAGCACCAATAATGTTGCAGACTGCCTCAGGCAACCCCCTATCCTGGTGCTAACCACGGTGCTCAACTCTTGTGGGAACGAGACTTTCGATTGGCCGCTTCTCTACAAAAGTGATCCAGAATTCGGCCACACATACAATACGCACTTGGAGGATAAGCAAGTTCCTAATTTTCACCTTTAGGATGCCCTACTATGTCACCTGGGACATCTTTGTGTTCCTTCAAGTGAGCGTTCCAAGATGATTTGGGAGGCGCACTACAGTCACATCGTTGGGAATTTCGGGGTCGATAAAACTGTGGCAGTACTGCAAAAGTATTTCTATTGGTCGAACCTTCGACAGGATGTCAGGAAGTACATCAAGTCCTGCACTGCTTGCGCCCTTTCCAAACCAACCATCAAGAAGCAAGGCCTCTATACTTCGCTTCCCACCCCTAGTTGACCTTGGGAATCCATCTCCATGGATTACATGTCGGGCCTTCCTTCTACTAAGCATGGAAATGACTGTGTTTTTGTGTTCATCGACAGATTCTCGAAGATGTCCATTATGATGGCATGTAAGAAGAATATCACAACAGAAGCCACTGCTAAACTCTTCTTTGAACGAGTGTGGGTACACTTTGGGATCCCGCAGTCTATCATCTCAGATCAGGACAACAGGTTCCTCAATACATTTTGGTCCAGCCTCTGGTTGATGCTAGACACCAAGCTCACCAAGTCCACAGCTTTCCATCCTCAAACTGATGACCAGACAGAGGTTGTCAACCGGATGATTGTACAAATTATGCGCATGTACAACTCAAAGCATCCATGCACATGGCATGAAAGCCTCCCCTATGTACAACACAGCTACAACTGGGCTCTCCATAGCTCAACCAACCACAGCCCCTTTCAGGTGGGCTTGGGATTCCAGCCATTATGTCCCATTGACGTAGCCATGCCATTTGTGGCTACTCAGGCAGATTCGGCCCATGTCCACTCTGAGGCTGACAAGGAAAACAACTTCATTGAGCACATTCAGCACATCCACGAACAGGTTCATGACATCTTTGACAGAGCCAATGCTAAGTACAAGCAGCGACATGATCAACATCGGGTGCCACACAACTTCTAGGTGGGCGACAAAGTGTGGCTACATTTGCAAAATGAGCGCCTCGTTGGACCCTACCGCAAGATTTGCCCGCTCCAATATGGGCCATACACCATCACCAAGGCTGTAGGGGACAATGCCTTTGAGCTCAGTATTCCACCATTCCTTGGTCTGCACCCAGTGTTCAATGTCGACCACCTTCGGCCCTACTTTCCACCTCTACTGGACATATCTGACATCGCAGAACAACTCACACCAACAGAGTTAAACCCAGATTGCATGGAACGAGCCACAACTGATCGGATTATGGACACACGGATCAAGAACACCTGCCAATAGTGGATCCATCTATATCGAGTTGTTAAAGCAGGCCAACTCCTTCACCAAGGCAAGTGGCTCACCAGGGACCAAGTTCAGCAGAAGTTTCCTCATCTCGTAGAGGAACTCAACGCAATGGGGACCATTCTTCCTAAGGGGGGAGGAATGATCCAGGTGGATATTGGTGGCCACCCGCATATTCCACTTGGACCCACACCATTGTTTCTTTTGGTTTTTTAGTTTCATTAATTGTAGCACAATTTACTATTTTTAGCAGTTTTTCGGGTCCTAAACTTCTGGAACTTCTGGAGACTATTAGTGGTGTAGTCCTCGAATGGATCTTTCTAATGATGTATCATGTGCGTCAAACGGAGATAGTATTCCAAAGTTACGACCCCGGGAAATTGATGTACCATTTTACCCCAATGGGGCCCATATTTTGGTGTTTCATCTCCTATGGTTAGGTTTTTGGATGTTTAGGGTTTTCCATTGTTTCTCAATAATATATAGGCCTTCGAGCCTCATTGTAACATGGAGTTCATAGGCCAGTAGCCGCCACATCTCTTCTTAGAGATAAGCTACCAACACCCGAGCTATTTTATTTCCATTCTGTCTGTAAGCATATTTCAGTCATTTGTTGTTAATGAAATGAAGTTTTACTTCTGCTGCATATCTGCATTTATGTGTATTTATGTATTTCATTGCGTTCCTGTATAAATCCGGATCAGGGGGAAATATTAGAGAAAATGTATCACATACATTTTCTCTAATATTATAATATATGAGGGTGGGGGTGAGGGAAATATTAGAGAAAATGTATTAGGAATATTATAAATTNATTCCCCCCACCCCCACCCTTATATATATGAGGGTGAGGGTGAGGGTGAGGGTGAGGGTGGGGGTGGGTGGAATATTAGAGAAAATGTCTAATATTTCCCGAGGGTGAGGGTGAGGGTGGCAAGAATATTAGAGAAAATGTCTAATGTTTCCCCCACCACCACCCTCATATCTAATATTTACCGAGGGTGAAGGTGAGGGTGGGGGTGGGGGGAATATTAGAGAAAATGTCTAATATTTCCCCCACCCCCACCCTCACCCTCATATATATGAGGGTGGGGGTGAGGGAAATATTAGAGAAAATGTATTAGGAATATTATAAATTTTCTCTAATATTCCCCCCACCCTCGCGCTCATATATAAGGGTGGGGTGGGGGGAATATTAGAGAAAATGTCTAATATTTCCTCCACCCCCACCCTCACCCTCATATATTACAATATTAGAGAAAATGTATTACATATATATAATGGTGGGGGTGGGGGGAATGTCTAATATTTCCCCCACCCCCACCCTTATATATATGAGGGTGAGGGTGGGGGGAATATTAGAGAAAATGTCTAATATTCCCCCCACTCCCACCCTCATACATGTAATAGGGTGAGGGTGGGGGGAATATTAGACATTTTTTCTAATATTCCCCCCCACTCCCACCCTTATATATTTGAGGGTGAGGGTGGGGGTGGGGGGAATATTAGAGAAAATGTCTAATATTTCCCCCACCCTCAGCCTCATACATGTAATACTTATATATATGAGGGTGGGGGTGGGGGAAATATTAGAAAAAATGTCTAATATTTCCCCTACCCTCACTCTCGTACATGTAATACTTATATATATGAGGGTGGGGGTGGGGGGGATATTACAGAAAATGTCTAATATTTCTAATATTCCCTTTACCCCCACCCTCTTTTTCTCTAATATTTCCCCCATCCCCACGCTCACCCTCATACATGTAATACTTATATATATGAGGGTGGGGGTGGATAAAATGAGGGTGGGTGTGGGGGAAATATTAGAGAAAATGTATGTAACACATTTTAACATTTTCTCTAATATTTCCCCCAACCCCACATGACAACATGAGGGTAGGGGTGGGGGAAATATTAGAGAAAATGTTAAAATGTATTACATACATTTTCTATAATATTTCCCCTACCCTCATATATTACAATGAGGGTGAGGGTGTGGGCGGGGCGAATATTTGAGAAAATGTTAAAATGTATTACATACATTTTCTCTAATATTTCCCCCACCCTCGTATATTACAATGAGGGTGAGGGTGGGAGGAATATTTGAGAAAATGTTAAAATGTATTAAATACATTTTATCAAATATTTCCCCCACCCCCACCCTCACCCTCATATATTACAATACTAGAGAAAATGTAGTTGACTTAGCTATTATTTGTTAGCTCATGGGGAGTTAAATCACTTTTTCATGAGTAGATGACTGAGTTATTCATTATTTATCTCTGGAGTTTATCATCTTCAAAAGAGATGCATGGGGACCGATCTATTTGCCTCATGTGGGCTCAGTCATGGATGTGGCCTTCCCTCGATAGAATATTAATGCATTTGAAAGGTTGAAGGTGACTCAAACTCCAACTTTGCATACAAGTGAAGTGTTTGTCAAGGTTGTGATTGAGATAGCATAATACCTGGTGCCTTGATATTGCAGATCAATGGAGCTAGACAAGTCCACTGTCGAATTGTTTGTCGACAGTGGTGATGACGAGAGTGAAAAAGGCATTGAAGAGTAGAATGAGGATAAGAGAATCCATGAAGATGATGATGAAGAGTGGCTCAATGTGGAAAAGGAGGATGCCTTGCCACTTAACAATTCTTCTCAACGTTCCTTCTAGTCCACAGAATGGCCTCAGAGTTACAGAGAATCTATGGATACACACAACATTGTTGCATCTCCATTGGTATCCTTTGGTTGGATGCAATGGCAACCAAGATTTGAAATTCCAAGTTCCCAAAAAGGTAGTTTATTAACACAGGATGCAGCTTATTGGGATTTCAAGAGACCAATACTTCCCATCAAAATAGAAAAGGAGGGACTTGAAGAGAAGCCGACGTATTTACCAGTGTATACAGAAGGGGAGAATAGAGATGGATCTATTCAAAGGGACATTGACAGAGAAGTTTGGACAACCTCTTCCTCTGACCATTGTTTTGTTGAATGAAAGACAAAGTGCGACAAAGTTACAAATGCATTAGTTGCACAAGGCCTCCATGAAGTCAAGTGGAAAGAGAAGTTGCTTTACGTGAGTTTTGTAATGGCTCCACGAATATTTTGGTTGCTAGAGACATGGCCTCTTAAGGATTGGATGTGAGTAGCGTTTCATGTGTTGTTAACCTCGATCTTCCAAAGGATGTGGAGGATTATGTGCATCGTATTGGAAGAATATTTCGAGCATGTACTAGTGGCTGAGAAAATTCCTTTTACACAGAGTGTGATATGTTCCCGGTTTCTCATATTCGGAAGGCAATAGCAAATGTAGAAGTTGGAAACACCATGGCATTTGCAACTGGAAAGGTTGCAAGGAGGAGAGAGAACAAGCAACAATGTTTTGGGAAGGAATACTTTCTCCTATAAGATAAATTGTCATTGGATCAACCACCATTCATGTTGAATACAATTATAAGTACATGTTAGCACATGTAAATCTCAAAAAACAAGGAAGTGGATGAATTTTTTTTTTTTCATTTTTTTTAGCTAGGTTGAACCTAGGAGGATTTGTTCATGACTGGGATGGTGTCACCAAGATTGTACGAAACTTTGTAGAACTTGGGCGCTTCATGGGACAGTTTTATTCCTCCACAAATGGCTCCCAACCTCAACCCCTCCCATGAGATTTGAACCAGTGATCTACACCTCATAAGTAGGTGGATGAATTTTTTTTTTTTTCATTTTTTTTAGCTAGGTTGAACCTAGGAGGGTTTGTTCATGAGTGAGATGGTGTCACCAAGATTGTATGAAACTCTGTAGAACTTGGGCACTTCATGGGATAGTTTTATTCCTCCACAAATGGCTCCCGGCCTCAACCCCTCCCATGAGATTTGAACCAGTGATCTACACCTCATAAGTAGGTGGATGAATATCTAAAATGCTTTACTTTAACATTCAGTGTGGCTCGTGGATGGTGTGAACGTTCATTGTGGCTCATGGATGTTGTAGCTTTGTGTCAACAATGGAAGAGATGTGAGTCTCAGGTTCATGTGTGAATGGAAGAAAGTAGGGATATGGACAATTGCGTGCAACAATATGTCACAACTCTATAAATGAGAATAATTAACTTTATATATATATATATATATGTGGACATTCAAGTTTATAGCAAATGAAAATGCATTTTTTTTAATACTACGGAGAATGGATCTTGGCCAATGAAGTTGTGGAAAACAATCTTCCCTTCCAAAGCAAAAAACTAGTGTAAACATGCAAAAGCTAAAAAAATGATGGTGATTGGGTGAATGCCATGTGTTAACGGATAAATTCGTGAGTGCGGACACAGACCAATCTCCCTAGATCCACCTGGATCTAGAACAAAACAAGACAGAATACTACTCTTTCCCTAGATCTAGATTATTGAACGAACTAAGAGAAATGGATAGTGGACATAC
>SNQJ01S0001546.1:14781-33517 GCA_010110895.2 Picea sitchensis
CTGAGCCTTGATGTCGTAGATCTCCTTTCAATGGCTCCTAGTTCTGACACACACACTTGCTCATGCATGAAGAAAATCAACCACATAAGATGACCTTGTTGTTGTCCTTTGCTGCTGTAGCTTTAGTCCTCCATACAGTCTTGCACTGATTCTCCAATCAATCTCTTACTAGCCTGCTTCTAATCTTTCTTGTTAACCCTTTTCATGAGCAATCTCCTCAATATATAGTAGAAGATATCTTAGTTACTTGGATAGAGAATGATCCCAAGATATCTGGAAAGTCAGTATTTTGCCAACCATTAGAAAGCCAACTCATCCTTCTAGCAGATTCTTTCTAGAAGAATTGAGAACTCATCCATTTTCCTTCTTTAGAAACATGTCCGCACCCTGACTTCAAGTACAATGCGAGAAGTTCGCAGTCAAGCTGAAGGCAGCCTGCGGGAATTAAGGATTCCCGCAGGCGAGTATATATGCAGCCTGCGAACTATCTTTTAAACTATGCTTTCTGGAAACTGACAAGTGTAACCTTCCTCATGAAAATGTTCTTAATAAAGAGTTTGATTTTCTATTATCCTGACACTATCATGACATCATCCTGATGACCAAAAATGTGGATAACACCATGTAAGGGCATGGTAGAATATAATTGTGAAGTCAATGTTGTGGGGCTAGGCGGAAGTGCTTATGGACCATAGTGTCATGAAGTTTTGCACAACACACAACAAGTAACAAAATACCATATCATAAGTCAAAGGAGCGGCTCAACAACACATGCCCACTTGAATTGTATAAAGTTTGGTTTTGACAAGTTTACTTAAGTTTTGTGGAAAACATAAAATAATGCATATTGAAAAGTGTCTCTATTATGAGAGCAAGAAGGTTAGATGCAAGGTTGAGATAATTTTTGATAATAATGGCATCATACTAAAATTAATGGGTTTTTAACGAGTGAGTGACGGGTGAATGATGAATTAGTGGTCCCATTCACATGGGCGAATGGTCTCTTTGCATATATCTTAGTTAAAGTGTGAGGAAAGTAAATGATGGATTCAATCCTTAATTAAGAGGAAGTGAGTAGGTATTTACTTGTCATGTGAAGTCATTGAAGTCTTTTTTATAAAGGGTGTCAAAGATTGTCAAGTTGGTCAAAGGGGTCCGTAGTAATGAAAGTCCATGTTAAGTGAAGAGTTTGGCATATTGAAAAAAATTGTCATAAGTTGAAGTCAAGTCTATGGAGAGAATCATAGAGAATATGTTCAAGGTGTATGAAATGGTTGTGAGGTTTTTTTTTGTCTTGTCAAAGGGAAGTTGAGTCAATTTGCATATGTCATCAAGAAAGGTCATGAAACAGTCTTGTAAAAGATGTTGCCTTGAAAAGTTGGGGGTGCATGATCAGTGTTACCTAACACCTCAATTTAAATTTATGATGAAATCTTGAAATACAGAGTATGTCATGTCATTGAAATACATTGTTGTAAGTATGGGTGGAAGAAAAAACTAGGTTGTTATTATAGTGACATTTATTATGACCAACTATTGTCACAAGTTTGAGTCTTTGTTGGAACTAGTTATTCTGACAATAGACAAGTTTTATTCAAAATTATTTGCATGAATCTTTGAGTACTAGACATTATCAAGAGATGAAGAATATCATGATGAATATCTCAAGTAAGTAGAGGACAAAAAGTGTCAGAATTTGACAAAGAGGATGCAGCCAAAGCAGGATGAAAGAAGACTAAAATACTTGCTAAGGAAAAAGGTGAGTACATTGAGGCTCATAGGAAGGTGCAATAGATTGAGAAAGAACATGAAGGGTTTAGTATAAGGAAAATGCCACAGAAGATGCAAACTGACAAAGAAACTTGAAATTGAGGGACTTCAACGTGTGAAAAAAAGGAGCAAGAGGCAAGAGAAAAGCACAATGACAATGAAGAAAGAAAAAGGTTGAGGCAACAAAAAGGAAGCACAAATAAAGAGGAAAGCAAAAGAAGAAAGAATGAAGCAGTGGAAGAAAAGCACAAGAAAAGGAGATAAAGACACAAAACAAAAGCAAAGAGAATGAAGCAAAGTAAGGTAAAGAATAAATAGTACCTTGTGTTGATGTATATGTAGTAAATCCATGAAAGAGACATCCCTAAGTAGTTTGATGGTCCTTGACTAATGTTTTAAAAGGGTCATGGTCTTATGTTTATATAAAGGGTATATTAGTCGAAGTTGAAATTTTGAAATTGTGTGTACCCGATGTAAGTCTGAAATTATATGATTTTCCCTTCTTCATTAAGCTCTGGTAAAATAGTTTGGACTAGTATCTTATTTTCGATGACCTTCTTTAAGAAAGAAACATGGAAGACTGGATGTACACATGAAGATGGAAGTAACTCCAAATTGTAAGCCATACTTCCAATTCTTTGCAAAACCTTCTAGAGGCCATAATATTTGGGTGCTAATTTATTGTCCTTATTTCATTGCTTGAGGGAAATTTGTTTATATGGTTATAGACTCATAAATACTCGACCCCCCACTTCAAATTCCCTTTCACTATGATGTTGATCTGCTTGTTGTTTCATCCTATTTTGTGTTATAACCAAGTTGTCCTTCAATAGTTTGAGAATCTCTTCTTGGCACCCTATGTGGTCCTCCATTGCTTGAACCTTTGTATTCCCTTTCAAGGGTGATGTAATTGATGGAGAATGGTATCCATAAAGTGCCATAAATGGGGACATTTTTTATGAAGTATGGAAGGATGTGTTGTACCATTGTTTTTCCAAAGGGCAACCACTTGATCCATTATGTTTATTTATCACATGCAAAGCATTGAAGATATCCTTATAGACACTTGTTCACAATCTCGATTTTCCCATCATATTAAGGATGGTAAGATGAGCTATGAGCCAATTGAGTACCCAAACAAGAAAATAATTCAATTAAAAAATTTCTAGTGAAAATTGAATCTCTACCACTTACGATAATCTTGGGGATTCTGTGTAGCTTTTGAATTGCTTCCAAGTGTTAGGAACCTAACCTCCTCAATCCTTCAAGTAGGTAGAATAATATATTTTCCATGTAATAAAGGCCAATATCAATAAGGCCTAGTAATAAGGAAGAATAAGTCAAATGTAAGAAGACCTAATAGAAGTTTTCGCTTCTAGAAGCTCTTCCTCTAGATTGTTCTTTTGATAGATAGATTTAGTATAAATAGGAATCAAGGGCATGAGAAGTTTTGTCTTGAGAATTATTTTAATAGAGCTTTGCTATGTTGGAGGTTTCCCCCTCAAAGAGGCAACTGAACATTGTTTCCTATCAATAAAGGTATTATTTTGGTGTTGTGGTTTCATCTATTGTGTTGTTCTGTTGTTATTCTCTGCAATATTTATGTTTTCAACTATTAAAATAGATCTCGTACCTAACAAGTGGTATCAGAGCAATTTCCTTGGCAGAAAATTGTGGGTTATTTTTTTCTTCAGGGTAGAGACATATTTCGACGTCTTAAATCTACAAAGATCTTTCGTTCAACGCACAAATCCGGGGTCGGGGAAGCATACACGCAGGAACTACAAGTGGTACTTAAGCGCACATTGTTGGCCACCCTTGTAACCCATGTTGGTACCCCTTCAAGTGGTATTGCATCAGACAACACATGTATACAGATCGACCTAGAAATCATGAAGCCCTTCATAGATAAAAAAGAATCGATCGCTTGACTGCTATAGTTCCACCGAGAACAACACTCCGGAAGATAGTATCTAGTACATGGGTAGTTGGGTAGTACGACTAAGGGCACGGTCTATCCTCCTTAGTCAGTGCCCTGATATATTGGGTCGAGTACTACTGTTGGACCCCGCACGTATATTAGAGAGTTATAGCACAGGGAAAACCCTTGTCTGTAGAAACCCTAAATACCCTAACCCTTGGGACAGAAACATAAACATAACAAACAAGATCTATTACCATGCAACTTGATCTCCTGCATTCTGGTTGTGAAATTACTACACATTTTTTCCTATTAAGAATTTGGGCCTTTCAATACTGCAGTATTCTTCGTATCGGAGTATAACTCCACAGGATTCTGGATCCTATTGGCACCATTGATCCCTATCCCATTAGATTCCTCTCTTTTCCTTGATTGCACTCATACCTATCGTTTTTCAACAAAAAAAATTCTGGTGGACCCGAACCCCTTCCGCCCCCCTTATTTGGGACTTACCCCATTGGATTCCCCTCGACACCCTGATCGTCGTGATAACCTTCACCCATAACCATCTTTTTGTGTGGTCCCACCAATTCGTTTATGTTTCCCCTCTTCATCATGGACCACACTTATAGCAAAGACCTTGAATCCCACCTAAAGTCCTCGTCCTCCACTTTCACAAAGACCTAGCAGGAAGTGCGGCAGCTCATTGCCAATATTACCACCATCAATAAAAACATGCATTCCGCCATAGATGCAAAAATAGAAATGTTGAAACATGACCTCTCTGCCAGCTTGCATCCTTCACTGGCCAGATCTACGCCAAGCTGAATATCACTGGAGACCTTACCTCCTCTGACCCACCTTTGCACCCTGAAGGTGAAACTTCTTCCAATTCCCATACTTTTCAGCCCCATCACTTTTAGCGTGACCTACACCTTCCACGTGTGGATGTGAACAAATTTGATTGCTTGCATCCCACCAGCTAGGTAACTCAAATGGAACACTATTTCTCTTTAAATGACATTACATATGAGTTGGCCAAATTCTACTATGGTGTTCTCCATCTAGATCAAGAGTGTTGGAAATGGTGGCAATGGAGAAAAACACTCGCCAAGGGTATGTGGCTTGGAAACAATTTGTTGCAAAGCTTTATGAATGATTTGACACTGACACCAATCATTTAGGTCGTTTGACAAAGTTGAAATAAAATGGCACAGTGGAAGACTTTATAGCTTCTTTTGAGTGATTAGCTTTCCACATGGAGGGCATGTCTGATGCTTTTTCCCGAGAATTCTTTATCAGTGGCCTCAAGGATGAGATCTGTGCCCACGTCCAAATGGCTCACTCCCAGAGTTGGGTGAAATCTACTAAAAGAGATAAGGAAGCACAACAGGTTGTCTCTTCTCAAACCAGAAAACCCTCCTTTATTCCACGCACTAAACCAATCACTCCCACTCCTCCTTCCACTCCACTAGAGATCCAAAAATTGACCCGGGAAGAAATGGTTGAACGCTAACTCAAGGGACTTTCTTATAATTATGATGACAAATATTTTCTTGGGCACAAGTGTAAGGAACAAAAGCTTTTTATGGCCATCTGTGAGGATGTTTCTAATGAAGAGGTCGAGCCTACCCCTGCAGCCGAATCACCTGAACACACTGACATGACTCAACCATCAAACCCCGTAGAAGTTGAACTGGTCATTTCCATGAATTCTCTCACTAGCTTCTTTGCTCCCTAAACCCTCAAGCTCATTAGTTACATTAAGAATCGAAAGGTCATCATCCTTGTTGATAGTGGCAACACCCAGAATTTTATTCATCGCCACATTTCCCAAGAAACTAATTTCTATATCCGAGAAGTCAACAACTTTCAAATCATGATTTCTAATGGCGAGTCCATGAAATGTGGGGGGCATTGTGAAAATTTGTGTCTCCAAATTTTTTAGTACCACATGAAATCTCATATGTTTGTTATCGACATGGGTGGTTGTGACATTGTCATGGGTTTCGAATGCTTAAGGACTTTGGGCCCCATTCTCATGGATTTCAAGGAATTAACCATGCAATTCAACCAGGAGGGCCAATGGTATAAATTCCAAGGAATCAAAGCAGGTTCCCCTAAGATCATCAGTTCCCATCGCATGGAAAAGCTCCTTAAAAAGGTCATTCGGCATTATTGCACAACTCCATTCAATTCAAGCCACTAAGACACCCTTTGTGACTTCGAACCTCCAATCCATCCTCTTCAAACATCAAGTTACCTTTTCCACTCCACAGGGACTTCCTCGTTTCTATGGTGTTCATGATCATTCCATTCTCCCCGTACCTGGTAGCATTCCTCCCAATGTTCATCCCTATCATCATCCCTTTGCCCAAAAAAATAAAATTGAGAAAATTGTTCAAGAATTGATCGTCGTAGGCATTATCCATCCTAGTACTAGCCCCTATTATTCTCCTATGGTCATGGTACTTAAGAAAGAAGGTTGTTGGCGCATGTGTCCTAACTTTCATGCCCTCAACAAACCCACCATCAAAGACAAATTTCCCATTCATGTCATTGATGATCTCTTGGATGAATTAAGCGGTGCCCAGTTCTTTACTAAACTTGATCTTCATTTTGGCTACCCCCAGATACATATGAAAAAGGCAGACATTCCTAAGACCGCATTTCGAACTCGTGAGGGCCACTATGAATTCTTGGTCATGCCATTTGGCTTGTGTAATGCTCCCTCCACTTTCCAAATCCTCATGAATCATGTTCCATCCTTTTCTCCATCATTTTGTCTTAGTTTTCTTTGATGATATTCTCATCTATAGTAAAACATGGACCCTCATATTGCTCATGTGGATCGAGTTCCTCATCTACTCTATCAGCACCAGCTTTTCCTCAAACAATCTAAATGTGCTTTTGGATAAATAAAGTCGAGTACTTGGGTCATATTGTTGGCAAGGCAGGTGTTAGGGTGTATCCTAAGAAGATTGAAGCTATGCAGGATTGGCCTCGCCCTAAGACTCTCAAAAGATTGTGTGGTTTTCTGGGTTTAATAGGATATTATCGCAAGTTTTTTAAGAATTATGGAAAGATTGTGGTGTCTCTCACTGCTCTCCTTAAAAAGAATTCTTTCACTTGGACTCCAGCCGCTGATCATTCCTTTCAAGATTTGAAGGCGACTATGTGCACCACTCATGTCTTGGCCCTTCCCGACTTCACAAAGACCTTTATCTTGGAATATGATGCTCTTGGGAGAGGAATTGGAGCATTCCTTATGCAAGATGGCCAACCTTTGGCCTTTACCAACAAACAACTATCCAAGCGACATTTGGTCCAGTCAATCTATGAAAAGGAAATGTTGGTTATTTCGCATGTAGTGGATCTCTGGCGCCCTTATATATTGGGGCAATGCTTCCAAATTAAGACAGATCATCAGAGACTCGAGTATTTTTTGGAGCAACGTCTTTCATCCTTGGAGCAACAAAAATGGGTGACTGAGCTCTTTGGATATGATTATGAGATCATTTACAAGAGAGGAAAATACAATGTGGTTGTTGATGCTCTTTTAAGAAAATATGAAGATGAAGGGTCCCTTTTTTCCCTCTCCTTCATTGTACCATATTGGCTCCAAGTTGTTCGCCAGAAATGGCTGCAAGATCCCAAAATTCCAAGCTTGATCCAACAATTGCAAGACAATTCTCTAGTTTCCCCAGGGCACTCTTGGCACAATGATGAGCTTCGCTACAAAGGTCGTTTGTATTTAAATAAACTGTCATAACTTAAATCCATGGTGCTTTTTGAGCTTCATGCTACACCCGTAGTTGGGCACTCAGGGTTTACCAAAACCTATGACAAGGTCAAACGTTCTTTTTTCTGGGATGGTATGAAACAGGACGTTCACATTTTTGTGGTGGAATGTGATGTTTATCAATGCAACAAGGGAGAAATAGTCAAAGCCTCGGGCACACTACAACCGCTTTTGATCCCAGCCACTATTTGGAGGGATATCTCTATGGATTTCATTGTTGGCTTACCTAAATTGGGCAATAAGTCAGTCATCATGGTGGTAGTTGATCTCCTTTCCAAGTATGGTCATTTATGTTCTCTTCAACATCCATTCACCGCCTCCATTGTGGCTCAAATTTTCATGGATCCTATCGTCAAGCTTCATGGCATGCCTCATTCTATTGTTTCTGACAGAGATCCCACTTTCACCAACATTTTTTTACAAGAACTGTTCAGGCTACAGGGCACACAATTGCATCTCAACACCACCTATCACCCGTAGACTGATGGTCAAATGGAAGTTGTCAACAATTGTTTGCAAAAATATTTTAGGTGTTTTTCATCTGAACGAAAAAATTAGTGGGCTCAATGGTTACCCCTAGTTGAATGGTGGTACAATAATTCTTACCATACAACTACTCAGATGACTCCTTTTGAAGCAGTATATGGACAAAACCACCTTCAGTTCTAGCGTACATGCTCGGTGTCTTGAAGGTCCAGGCAGTTGACCAAACTCTTACAGTTCGAGAGGCTATTGTTTGTACCCTCAAAGAGAATTTGGTCATGGCTCAGAATCGCATGAAGCAAAAAGTAGATCAAGGTCGCTCGGAATGTCAATTTTTTGAAGGGGACCAAGTGTATCTTCGACTGCAACCTTATAAGCAAACTTCACTCAAGGATGACCATTGTCAGAAAATGGTGCCCAAATTTTATGGTCCTTATATATTTCTCAAGCGCGTGGGATAGGTGGCCTATCAGTTAGCTTTTCCTAGTCATTCTAAGCTGTGACAACCCTAATTAACTGTTTAATTATCATGAATGATAAATATTAATTTAATTAATTATTAAAATAAATTTATGGAGACTTTATTATAATATTATTAAAATTGGTAGTTGAAGTAAATAATGGGAGGGATAAAGTGGTTGAGGAATTAATGGGGGATAAGGCGGTTGGATAAATGGAAGGAGGGAGCTTGATTTTACCATTGAGCTAAAACCTGGTGTGAAGCCAATTTCCAAGACTCTGTATAGGATGACAGCGCCAAAACTTTGTGAGTTTCAGATGCAGTTGAAAGAGCTACTCGACTTAGGGCTAATAAGGCCTAGTGTCTCACCTTGGGATGCACCGGTAATTTTTGTGAAGAATGAGGATGGTTCCTTACGACTACGTATAGATTACAGGGACTTGAACCATTCTATAGTGAAAAATAGGTACCCAATGCCACAAATAGATGATCTCTTTGATCAGATGAAAAGAGCAGCAATGTTCTCAAAAATTGATTTGCGATCAGGGTATCACCAGTTAAGGATTAAGGAAGGTGATATTCCTAAAACTGCATTTCGAACTCGGTTTGGGCATTACGAGTTCATTGTAGTACCTTTTGGTTTGACCAATGCGCCAGCAGTATTCATGAGCCTCATGAATGGGGTATTCTGAAAGTACTTAGACCGCTTTGTACAAGACTTTTTGGATGTTATCCTCATCTATTCCAAGAACGAAAGAGAACATGAGGAACACTTGCGAGTGGTGTTGTCATGCCTTAGAGAGAATGAATTGTATGGAAAGTTGTTGAAGTGTTCTTTCTTCCAGAAAGAAATTCACTATTTAGGTCATATCATTTCTAGTGAAGGAATCTCTGTGGACCCAGAAAAGGTAAAGGCCATTATGGGATGGCCAGTGCCGAAAAATGTTCATGAGGTAAGAAGCTTCATGGGGCTAGCGGGTTATTATCGGATATTTGTGGAAGGATTCTCTAAAATAGCGAAACCCATCACCACTTTGTAGTGCAAGGGGGTCAGGTATGAATGAACAGAAGAATGTGATAGTGCATTCATCAAGCTTAAGAGGTTAATAACTAGTGCAACAATTCTACGAGTGTCGGATATGGAAAAGACTTCACAGTCTGCATGGATGCCTCAAAGCAAGGGTTGGGGGGCGTGATAATGCAGGATAGAGGAGTAATAGTGTATGTGTCAAGGAAATTGAAGCAACATGAGGAGCTTTACGCTACTCATGATTTAGAGTTGTCAGTTATAATGCTATCTCTGAAACTTTGGAGGCACTATCTAGTGGGGCGAAACTTTGAGCTCAAAATGGACCATGAAAGTTTAAAACATATCTTCACTCAAAGGGATCTCAATGCTAGGTAGAGGCAATGGAGTGAGTTTATGAGTGATTACGATTTTGGAATTTCATACATCAAGGGAAAGGAAAATGTGGTCGCGGATGCCTTGTGTAGGAGACCATGTGTCTTCTCCTTGGTACCCTTAAAACTCAAGCTTAGGGAGCATGTGTTGGGACAACTTCTTGGATATAGTTGGTATTTAAAGGTTACTTCAACCCTCCAGAGTGGAATCTAGTTAGATCCAAAGTATGAAGGATATATCCTGGAAGCAGATGGACTATTAAGATATCAAGGAAGGATGTACATCCCCGAAGGTGGGGATATTCAAAGCATCATACTCAAGGAAGCCCATAGAGCACTTTATTGTGCACATCCACGTGTGAAGAAAATGTACGCAGACATGAAGAATCTTTTCTTCTGGGTAGGCATGAAGCGTGATGTAGTCCATTTCATTGCCAAGTGCCTAGAGTGTCAACAAGTGAAAGCTGACCACCACCACCCAGCAGGTCTCCTACAGCCGCATGATGTACCTATGTCCAAATGGGAAGTCATTTTTATGGATTTTGTTGTGGGAATTCCGCTCACATCTTACAGACACAATGCCATTCTTGTGATAGTTTATAAGTTGACCAATAGTGCTCATTTTATTCTGGTTAGAGACATGTACGATGTCACTGATGTGGCAGGCGTGTTTGTAAGTGAGGTCATCTGTTTGCATAGGTTATCTAAGAAGATCATTTCAGATAGGGACTCTAGATTCACTTCTAGGTTTTGGACAAGTTTGCGGTCAGCGTTGGGGACTCAGTTGAACTTAAGCACAACTTATCATCCTAAAACAGATGGAAAAACTAAGAGATTAAATTAGGTTATGAAAGACATGCTTAGGATGTATGTTATGGATAATCAAA
Organism: Picea sitchensis; assembly: GCA_010110895.2. Lineage (NCBI taxonomy): Eukaryota > Viridiplantae > Streptophyta > Pinopsida > Pinales > Pinaceae > Picea > Picea sitchensis. The sequence goes on from SNQJ01S0001546.1 coordinate 25,506, forward strand.
CCCATTGGGAGAAGTACCTACCTTTGGTAGAGTTCGCCTACAATAACAGTTTTCATAGCTCCATTGGAATGCCACCCTACAAAGCTTTCTATGGAAGGCCATACAGAACACTGTTGAGTTGGGAAACGTTAGAAGACCGAGTGACAGTTGGGCCAAAATTGATTCAAGAGATGGAGGAACAGGTGATTCAGATTAGGCAGAGACTAAAGGAAACACAAGATAGACAAAAAAATTGTGTTGATGCACATAGGACTGACCGAAGTTATAAAGTGGGAGATCAAGTTTTCATTCATATCAGGCCTAATAAGAGTACCATTCGGTTCAGGAAGGGGACAAAGTTGTCACCTCGATTTATAGGACCGTTCAAAATCCAAGAGAGAATTGGACCCATTTCCTATTGTCTCGTACTGCCACCCCACTTGCATAAAACTCATAATGTTTTTGATGTATATGTTTTACGTCATTATGTTGCTAACGAATATCATAAATTGAATTGGAAGGAATTGCAGGTATCGGACACGGGAACCCTCACGGTAGAACCGTTACGCATATTGGACCATAGGGATCGACAGCTCAGGAACCGTCTAGTAGACCAAGTTAAGGTCCAGTGGGACAAGTATAGCCCAGGATCTGCTACTTGGGAGGATGCCGAGACCTTACGACGAGAACATCCCTCACTTTTTTTGACCACCTAGGGAATATGTTTCCCGAAGGTTGGGTGTATGTAATGCCACCTTTTGACTTAGACAGATAGGATTACCTAAGGCCTAATCACCTTCATTTTCTATTCACTATGGAACTATTAATGATACACTTGAACTTTTAAGACGTATGAACCTATGTGAATGTCAATTCTATGAATGTTTAACGTTATTTGAATGATGATGGATATTATCCAAACTATTATGTGAATGACAAATTCTATGAATGTTTAACGTTATTTGAATGATGATGGATATTATGCAATCTATTATGACAATGTCAATTCTATGAATGATTAACGTTATTTGAATTATGGGGATATTATGCGATCTATTTCTAACTTGAAAATTTTGACATTTAAAGTTGTTGGTATGTGGATACCGAAATGAGATTATGGTTGAATGCATTTACATGATGATAATGCATAGATATGTAAGAGTTTGTGTTATAGACTAATCTGCAGGTCAATGGGCTATGAAATAGCCAAAGGATAATGATAATAAAAGTTGATGTCGTGAACACCGACTGAGAAACAATATGGTATGAATCTTTGTATGTGAAATTATGTTGGTTCGAATGCATTGCTATGATATATGGACCAATGCAGGTTTTCAGGTGGTGAGACTGCCTAAAACTAAATATACGATGACAAAATTCCCAGCAACACAGTGCCATTATATGTTCCATGGTAGGGTGTGGACTCTAGTCCTATTAGGAGGGGTGGAGGCATTTCCCATCGTGTATCCTATGAAACCTGGAGTCATGGGAGGACGTTGTTAGCTCACGCTCCCCTAGACGTGTGATGATGACTGTCAGTTTCCTGTTGGGGAATCTTAGTCAAGAGAGTTGACACTTTTGCTTACGGGTTTTATTTGGAGTTAGGTCAATATAGTTGATGCTCCAAGACAGTCCAGCAAAGGAAGGATAGGGATGGAAGATAGAATTAAGTTAGGGAGGAAGGATGAATAGAAATAGTTGAGAGTGTGTGGGGATTTCTCCTTATAGTAGAATTTATTGTTTTCCCCCTTTTTGAAAAGAAAATATGTATATATGTATATTTATAATTGCTTAACTGAACTACAATTATCTAAATGAACGTTGTTGTGCTAATTATTATAATTGAGGGATTTTGCGAACATTTTAATTGGTTTACTATCTTTTATGAAATGAATGGTCTTGTTGATTGGATAGGATGCATACAAGAATTAATATAGGTGTGATAATTATTGTCATTGGTACATGCACGAGTCTTGTATGTGCTAGCTACACATGCATTCCTTCCACATGTACACTAGTATGTATAAGTGTTTTTTTTTTGTTTACTAATTATGTTGTTTATTTGATGTGGATGTATGAACCATGTGTTATTTCCCTTGTATTGTAAATTACTCTAACTTCGGGACGAAGTTTCTTGAAGGGTGAGTGTATGTGACAAGCCTAATTAGCTGTTTAATTATCATGAATGATAAATACTAATTTAATTAATTATTGAAATATATTTATGGAAACTTTATTATCATATTATTAAAATTGGTAGTTGAAGTAATTAATGGGAGGGATAAGGTGGTTGAGGAATTAATGGGGGATAAGGCGGTTGGAGAAATGGAAGGAGGGAGTGTGATTCGAGGGAGGAGGATAAGGGAGAGGGGGGAACTTGGGGAAGAGGATCTTTGGTTTTTGGAAGGTAAGAAAATTTGGGGGAAGAAGGAGTAGGAAGAAACGCTAAAAGAAGGATTTTAGTGAACAATTTCGCTTGAGGACTCTCACAGGGAAACAATTGTTGTTGGGAATTTTGGGCTTGGGAGCCAGGAAACCGCAAGGATTCCTGGAGCTAGGGAGCTAGAGAGGTTGTTCCTAGTTGGTTGGGAGGTTAATACTTAGTTTGGGCAGGATCAACATCATCAACAACATTGTCAACCGGGAAAGGGATAAATCAATTGAGCTTCATGTTGAACTTTATGTTGAACTTCAAGTTGAGGTAAATACCTTATGCATTTTCTGCAATCATTATATTGTTGTTAATTATTATATTGATGTTAATTATTATGTTGTTAGTGTGATGTTGTTGCTATATTGTTAATTATTATGTTGTTAGTATGTTGTTGCTGCTAAACTGTCAATTATTATGTTGGTAGAAGAATATCAAGAAAGAAGATTCTAAACTAAGTAGCAGTAGTTAAAGAAGAAGATTACAAAGTATTTATGTATTTATTTATTTTTACGAGGCTCTGTAATCCAGGGCTTACATAAGCTCTGTTAGCACTCTGTAATTCCCAGATTTTGTCAAAGGGTACAAGAAATTGACATAGGTAACTATCAAAACCACTTTTGAAACCGGGATCTATCCCTGCCAGTTTCAAAGAGTGATCTCTTTGTAAGATTTGGATTTGTTTAAGTCTTAAATGTTAGGATAGTTATGATAGTTCGAATTTGTTTGTTTGTTTGAAATAGTTGGCTGAAAGAATACATTAATTTTCCATTGGGCTATGGGGTTTGTATTAAAGATGAGGTTTAGATTCAACTTTTTATGGGGTTTTCTTCACAGGGCAGGGTAGTAAAATTGTTTGATCTTTTGAGATTAAATGAGGTGAATGAGACAGAAAAGATATGAGAGTCCACTAAGCAAAGGAGGAGTTAAGAATTCCCTTACTCAATTTCAGATGAAAACATATAGATCATTAAAAGACCAGAGACAGAGTATACAAGATAAATTATGTTCTATTGACTTCCTTTTCATGATTAGAATTTGGAATACATAAATGATCACTTAGAATAAGAAAACATTCAACAAAGAAGGAGAGACATCACCAACAATCTGACACAAGAATTATGTGAACAAGCATGTTTTATTACTGGTCGATCCTTTGAAAAGATTACACAATAGCTCTTGGGTGCAAAAATCAACCCTCAATACTTCGAAGGAAGAAGTATTTATACAATAATTTACATCAGATCCTGTCATGAATGACTAGGATATTATGGAGGAAAAATATAACTAACTAGATCTCATATTACAAAATATAGGAATTTTGTTGATCTATTCGGATCCTTGGTGTTTATTTTGTGGAACTAGTTGGTGACTCATATCTTTGACTAGACTGTCTGCTCAATGCTGACTCGAACCTCAAAATTACCTTTACTCAAGTAAAGAACATAGATCTTCCCACCTCTTTTTACTAGGGATGGAAACCTTGAGTGACTTTATGTATATTTCGTCCATCTCAGTATACTTGGAAAAAGTGGGTTCGGTGATGAAAATATGTTTTATCTCGTGCTGGATGCTCAGGTCCAACTGTAATGTCTCTAGGAAAGCTTTACCAGTAATGCGTCCCTGTATACCTGCAAACTTGGAACTGTCTTTTTCCACTGCACCGATCTTCTGCTTGTAATCTGTCAGAGTGATTAACTTGTCATTGAGTACTAATAGTCAAGGGAGACCCTTCTTGTGTAGTATTTCAATCTTACTGAAAAATCTATGAACTCCAATGTCCATAACCTGAGCCTTCTCCTCTAGCTGCAAAATTAATGCTTTCTTGGTTAGTACCCTCTTGACCTCAAGGATGGTCTTTGTCCTATCTTCAATCTCCATTGCTTCTAACTCCTGCTTGTCTTTGGAGTTTAAGAATTTGATGAGCTCAGTGGCCTCTGTATGTCTTTCTCCTAACTCTTCTCTTATTTTCCCAATTGCTTCTCTGGCCTTCTGTACCAGTTCATGTTGTTCAAAGATGATCTGTATGAATGGCCATGTTTCTGCCATAGACTTGTTGATATTCACCCATATGTTTTCCTTGGCCTCGGATAAGGTCTTTGCCATGACAGTCTCTTTCTATAGTTGTTGTAGTTATTGACTGAGTCTCTGAGCCTTATGCATTTCTGCATTATAACTGGACTAGAACATAGACTTCAGGTCTTGGAGGTTTTTTACTTCCTCTTGCAATTTTCTGATCTCCTCCCCTTGAAGGGACATGTCTTCCATAGACTTCACAAACTTCTCAGATGCATCTAGAACTTGCACTGGTATGGCTGATGTAATCTCTATTGTTGTAGTTGCTTTTGTTGTTCTAACTCCTGTCAGAGGGACTGCCTCTAGTGCAATAATAGCCATATGCACACTTTGTTCTTTCTCCTTTATCAATTTTTCCATCTCTGCCTCCATCTCTCTTATCTGTGCATTATGTTCCATGATCAGCTTCAACATCTCCTCTTTGTGGCCTTCAGTTTCAACCACCTCCTTTGCTTGTGAATCTTCAATGGTAGGAAGCTTCAATTGCTTTCTCAAGGATGCTATATCAACATTTTTCTTCTTCAACAATTCTTCAATTGCCTTGACATTCAATGGGTCATACCCAATCTTTAGCACCAACTCTTCTAGTGATTTCATCTTATTGTTCTTGGCCAAAGGGGAGATTTTCTCTAGCTTCAATTAGGACTGGATGTTATTCAGAGATACCTACAATTTTGAAGCAATCAATGAGGTGTTTGTCAAAGTGTAGAATATCATCTCCCTTGTTTTCTTGTGCGTGTCCATTTGGTCCACTGGATGGACCTCCTTCACATCAAACTCAAAAGAATTCTTCTTGTAATCACCATATGTATTGGGATGAGGAACTTGTGCTTGCAAGAATGCCATTTGCATTCTTTGTAATGTCCCTTTCCAAATAGGAGCTTCAGAGAGGAGGATTAATGGTCTAAACCGCCCCAGTAGATTATAGTCAAGGCCAAAGAGAGGTAAACAGGGTTACTAGAGGTCACTCCAGTCACAGGTGTTATATTCAGAAAGTGGCGTTGAGCTAAAAAGGGTTAAAAGCACTTTTAAGTCATTATGAGCTAAAAATTGAAGTCAACAGTGAATTAGGGTTTCATCAGTGATTTAGGGTTTTGGAAGTCAACAGTGAATTAGGGTTTCAGCATGATTTAGGGTTTTGGAAAGCTATAAAGTAAGGGTCAGCGACCTAATTCATGATTATGAAGATTGTGACTTGTCATTGAGGAGAAGAGGCGCATCTCAGGAGAGATAGTTTAGTGTATTCCAGGAGGAAGACACCAGTTGGATGATTTCGGTGTTGAAAGACACACCCTAGTCACCGAGAAGATCATCGAGGTCTTCCATCATTCTTCATTGATTCAACAATGCTCCCATATTCTGGGTATTATCTTTTAGTTGCTTATTTGTTTTCCGGCTAAGATCCTTTGTCTGTTGATCTAGTTGAGTATTGTCATTTTATTTAGCCGCATTCGACCATTTTGTAATCCACAGAGATATCATAATACAAACTTTGCAGTCCTTCGTCGCGTTTATTATTTGTATGATCATTTATATGTTGTAAACCTTTGATCCTCTGCTTAATCTGTTTGTACTTGTCAAATATATTTGACCCATTTTTGCTCATGAGAGGATTCGGCTGACAGAGTAGTGTATGTTTGTTTTTTAGATGAAGATGTGGACACTATGAACTGACTGTCTGAAAAGGTTGAGGAAGGTGGTCCCTCTATGACTATGGTGGACTGTATTTCTCCTTCTTTGAGCAGGTCTGGTGTGTGACTAGTTTTAACCCTCTTTCTGTAGACTTGGAAGTCTTCAGTTGACACCTCTGTGACTGAAGGGGAAAACTCTTTCCTTTCTCTCTTTTTTGTTTGTATTTGAGGTGTGCTGGTATGTGAAGCAGTGACATGGGGAGGTTGTTCTTTTGTTTCCAACAATGTATTTTCTTTCCAATCTGTCTGATTCATATACTTTTCCACCTCTGGCTTATGTATGTGAGCATAAGGAGTGCTCTTTTGTTTGAACCTAAGATCTGAGATGACACAAAAAGAGTCATAATTCCATGTGAAACTCTCAGTGAAGTTCATCTATTTCAAGAGGTTGTCTGCCTCTTCTCCTGCAACTCTATTGTTGCATATGGAAGAACCAATTTGGGTCTTGATTCTAAGTTGTCGTTTCTTCTTGACTGAAACAAAATGGATATCATCAGATTTCACCATCTGCCTGATATATTCCAATGCAAATATCCTTACAGGGAGATATTTTGGTAGTCTGTATTGTGGCAATTCACATCCATACACTCTTATTTCAGCATGGTTTTGGTATAGATACCAATCTCATGTTTTGGCTAGATCAGAGAGATGAAAGATTCTCTGAACTTCTTCATTGATTTTGGGCTATGTTATGTTGCTGAGCATGAAAACCATAAGGTGATAGAATTTATCAATGAAATCCTTGAAGTTGAACTCGGTTGCATTTTTCCTCACTAGTGAGGTCCATGAAGTCACTGATTGAGGGTTTCTTTCCTGATCCAATTTTTGAAGAGCACATAAAAATATATCTGACTAGAAAAACAAGAATAGGTACACCAGCACTGAGGAATATCTGAACATTCCTTCTGTTGAAAATTTGAAAAACTGATAATGTATGTTATCAACCAAAAACTGACTAAAATCAATATGGACTGTGGCTTTTTCTTCTATGGAAAAAATGGACAGAAAACCTAAGATATGTTCATCTACCCATTCATCTTAAAAGTATCCTAACATGTAACAGAGGGTAGAAATAATCTAGTTTTCCCTGACAGAGAAGATGGAGGATGGGTAGGGAGGGTAATGGTGAACATGGTTTCACCATAAGAGGAAACTATGGCCCTTTGGCTGGGAAAATAATGGGCTTGACATTTCAGGGTGAATTCTGGGAAGTGGAAGGTATGAGGGAACATGTACAGAGGCAAATTGGACTCCCAGAGTCCAATTTCGTCACTCTGATCCAGGAAAATATCCTTTAGCCAGAAGTGTAGTTCGAAGAAGTCGAAATCACACTTTGGCTCTGTAATTTTGTAGTCCTTATCTGTCAGGGGAATATGATCCAAGTCGAAAGGAGGGGAAAGAAATGGATTCTTGGATGTCTCAGTGGATTTAGCTATGGGCGCCATGACTAAATGAGTTATGAAGGTGAATTAATGGAGGATTGTAATTACCTGAGCTAATTGCGTCTGACGACAGTGGACTTTTGTGGCAGTTGGCTCGAAAGCTCGATTTGCCACGGTGTTGACAGTGTGTGGATCTACAAATAGTGCCACAATGGTGAAGAAACAGGGTTATACAGTGCAATGGAGGTGTATGTTATGTTGTGGGGTGATGAAGGGGCGAATAACGGTCATGTGGAGGGCATTGATTGGACAACGGGTATCTGGGGTGTGACGTGTGACAGGTGATAGTGGGGTACGGTGGCAGAGTGAGGTGAACAATATTGGGTAGGTGGTTTGGTAAGATTCCAGAGGGGGGGGTAGGCGGTAAGTGGATTTGAGTGGGGAGGGGGGGGG
>SNQJ01S0001546.1:33542-66180 GCA_010110895.2 Picea sitchensis
CCCCCCCCCAACCGTTAAAGGCATAAAGGTGGGGGGGTCTGAAATGCGTCGAGGGTCGTCAATCTTGGCGCTGTTAGATGTCGTCGATGAAAGTTGTGCGCTTTTTAGTCGCAACTCGACAAAGAGTCTTATCCACAATAAACTTAGGATAAAATCATGCGATGGGTAGCGCTAAGCTCACCCTTTCTCATTTTTTCACCAAGGTATTATTTCCTAAGCTAAAAACATCAAAATTTACTCAAATGAAGAGTGTTTTAACAATCTCTTTGCAAATTTTATTGAAAGAAACATTACTAACCTAACTCCTAGCCTAATCAACTAACACATTAAGCCAACTAAGACTATTGGATTAATCATTACTCTAATCTAACTAATTTGGCCAAGATTAAACTGTTTGACCAAATTTATTCACTAACCTATCAACATAAATTTAAAAGGTTTGATCATGATTATACAGTATGAGTCAAACCAAATTTATTTTTCATGGGGTTTTATATTTTCTCTTTTTTTATTTTTGTCTTTTATCATTTTCTCTATTTTTATTCTTTTTTCTTTTTCTTTTTTTTTCCCTTTTTCTTTTTCTTTTCTTTTTGTAAATCATTTGCAGAATAAAATATTATTTACAATAAAATATGACTAGAGGGAGAAATTCTAATCACTGGGTGATACTATGAAATACAGGGTTATAATAAGCTCCATCCTTTTTTTCATGTCTCATGCTTAAAGAAGGTGATTGGAACTAAGTGCCAAACTCAAACTAGTCTTCCCGAGTTGGATGAAGAAGGTTTCATCTGGTTGCAGCCACAAACAATCTTGGACCAACGTGAGCATCGTCTCTGACATCGCACCATCAAGGAAGTATTATTCCAGTGGAAGGATACAACTTGGTGCTCAATTTTGGTGTCGTGGTTTCATCTATTGTGTTGTTTCGTTGTTATTCTCTGCAATATTTATGTTTTAAGCTATTATAATAGATCTGGTACCTTACACCATGAATATTGTGGTTGTTATACTTCCTTTTAAAAGGATGAGAAAGAGAGGAAAAATAGGCATACTTTGTTAGTCGATCCACTACTACCATGATGACAATATTTCATTTGGATTTGGGTAAACCTGTAATAAAATCCATTGGAACTTCTTCCCAACATTGACTTGGTATAACTAATGGTTGTAGAAGACTTGGCGTCTTGATTGTCTCTCCCTTATTTTGTTGGCAGACCAAACATTCAAACACAAAATTTTGAACATCAGTTTTAAGACCTTCCCAAAAAAAATCCTTCTTCATCCTATGGTATGTTTTCAAGAATCTCAAATGTCTTCCTATAGAAGCAGAGTGCAATTCCAGAAGGACCTTCTATTTGAGTTAGGAATTCTTACATAATTATAGGCGATCATGATACCATATCAAATCATTCTTCCATACAAAATTATCTAATGAACTGGGGTCCTATTGTAGTTGTTGAATGATATTGCATACCTATTGATCTTGCTTCCATTCTGTCCTTACTTCTTCCACCCAATCAAATTGTGGAATAGAAATAGCCCATAGCAAACCTTTTGTTTCTTCTTCTTTCCTTGAAGGGACATCTACCACAACATTATGTTTTCCTTTTTTGTAGATAATTTCAAAGTCATAACCTAGCATCTTTGTAACCCATTTTTGTTGCTCTTCTAAAGATAATTGTTGCTTTAAGGAGTACTTCAAACTATCATGATATGTTTTTACTTTGAAGTGTCTTCCTATTAGGTAAGGGCACCATTTCTAAATTGCATGTAATATTGCCAACATTTGTTTTTCGTAAATGGGTTTAAGTAAGTTTTTTCCCTTTAAGTTGGTTGCTTTGAAAGGCAAGGGGCCTTCCTTCTTGCATTAAAACTCCACCAAATCCATGGATTGAGGCATCACACTCCACAATAAATGTTTTTTTGAAGTTAGGTGTGTCCAAAATAAGAGTTATACACATAGCCTCCTTAAAATTTTCAAAATCTTTGGTTCATGCTTATGTCCAAGAAAATGCTTCATTCTTTAATAATGTTGTTAGAGGTGCTACTATTTCACCATACTCCTTGAAAAACTTGTGGAAATCATAAGAATCCTCTAAGTTTCTTCAAGGTTTTGGGAATTGACCATTCCCTCATAGCTTTAATTTTGTTATGGTCCATTTTTACACCTTCATGAGATACAATATGACCCAAATATTCCACTTCTTGAACCCCAAAGGCACACTTGGAAGGCTTTGCATAAAGTTGTTGCTCTTCCAATGGTTGTAATACTTTGTCAACATGTTGTACATTCTCTTCCCAAGATTTGTTGGATTAGTATGTCATTAAAAAATACTAATACAATTTTGCTAAGGAAGGGTTTGAAAATATAATTCATCAAACTTTGAAATGTTGAAGGTGCATTAATAAGTCCAAATGGCATAACCAAAAACTCATAATGACGTTCGTGTGTTATAAAAGTTGTTTTGGGAATGTCTTCCTGCCTCATTATGATTTAATTATATCTTGAACAAAGATCAAACTTAGTAAATAATTTTGCTTCATGTAATTCATCTAATAATCCATCAATGACAGGAATAGGAAACTCATCTTTGATGGTCATTTTGTACATATGTCTATAATATGGACACATGTGTCATGAACCACCTTTTTTGTGAGCATCACCATCAGGGAAGAGAAAGAACTATAGCTAGGTTGAATGATGTCAGCCTCTAACATTACTTGGATCATACACTCAATATCACTCTTCTATGCATATGGATACCTGTAAGGCCTAATGTTAGGTGGTACATTTCCTAGTTGCAAATGAATAGCATGGTCATGATCTCGAGCAGGTGGAAGACCCTCAAGCATTTCACCACATACCTTTGAATGATTGTTGATAATTGTTTGGAGATCTAATGGAGCAGAGGATATAGATGTTTGAACATCAAGTTAGTACAATTGTGAAATTACACCATGGTGTCCCTTTTTGAGTAATTTTGTCATGTCATTAAAGCTTCTCACTTTAGAGGGTTCCCCTTGGATACCTCTAAGCTCAATTTCCTTGCCATTCGAGGAAAATCTCATGAAAATATCTTGAAAGTTAAGATCCAGTGTTCCCAGTTATTGTAACCATTGGACCCCTAATACAACATCAACACCATCTGTTTGGAAGGCAATCATGGGACTATCCAAAAAATACTCACCCATGTTGAGCTTAATACTATGGCACTTCCTAGAAAAATTTATGGTACATTCATCTGCAATCATTACTTGAAACTTTGGTGTTGGATATACAAAGCAATTGAGATCTTTTGCTAATTTGTAATTGATGAAATTATGGGGACTACCAAAATCAATCAACATTGTTACCTTTTTCTTTTTGATGTATCTGTTTATCTTGAGGGTCTGAGTATAGATGGCAGGCAATGAATGGCAAGATATTGTTGGAGTAATCTCTTCTAGATCTAGATCTTGTGATGGTTACAATTATTGATCGTGTTCTTCTTCATAGTCTATTTAAAATAACTTATTCTCACCACATTTATGCCCTTTATTGTACGTGCGGTCATAATTGAAACATAGTCTCTTTGCTCTTGTTTTATCTATTTGTTGAGGTGTCAACCTTGTCAGTCTAGGAGAGGGAACATGGTGCTCTCTATATTTATCAATGGCCACCCTTCTAGTAGCCATATTTTTGTTTTCCACTTTCCTTGCCATACTAAAAGCTTGATCCACTGATTTAGGTTCGAAGAGATGCACCTCATGTTGAATGTTCTCCTTTAAAGTGCCCATAAAGAGATCTAACAAATTATCCTCAGGAATTTTCTTTACCCCGAGACTGAGCTTTTGGAATTGTTGAATGTGCTATGTAATTGGACCTTTTTGTCGAAGATTTATCAATTGACTAAAGAATGTATTGATCTTAATATCCTCATAATGTGATTTCAATTCATCTTAAAAATGGACCAAGAGATAATATAATTATTTTTCTTTCACAAATCCATTGATAGCACACAAATTGATCATTTTATTAATACAAGGATGCAATAGGTACCTTTTGTAATCTTGACGTTTGGTGTAGATCAAATAATTGCTTCATCTGGAATATCCATGTTATAGGGTCTTTACCATCAAACTTCCTCATATCGATCTTTGGAATGAAGTGATTCCTTGGTGCTGACATGAAGTCTTGATGATGTGGAGCTTGGAGTAATGAATGATCCTGATTTTGAGATTTATTATTTGTTCTCTCCTAATGTGATAAAATACTCCCCATATGTGATCAAATCTCAACACCATTGTTCTCCTTATTTTCATGATTTCCCTTGATCTCCATATCCTTATTATGGATCCTCTGTAAGAGAATGGTTTCTAGGGTTTTCATCGATTGTTGAATTTCTTCCTTATTTTCATTCATGAATTTTTGTGTTTCATTCATCTTCTTTTCCATTTGATACCTAGTTTTGTCTATCTTATTTTCCTTATGTGCACTATTTTCATTCATCTTCTTTTCCATCTCTTTCCTATTTTTATCCATATTATATTTCATTTCATATTCAATTTTCATTTTTAGGGATTCTTGAGAATGTGATAAATCCACTAGTTTCAACATACCACCATTCATTTCATCAACTTGGTTCTTTAATTGGGTTAGCCTATTTTCAAAGTTTTCATTTTCTTCGAAAGTCATGTTTGTGTTTTTATGAGGAGTACTAGTATTTTTTGAAAATCTTTTTTCCATGTGAGAAAATGATAACTATCCTCTTTTTCCTCTTTATAACAATTTTTGTATTACCAAAAACATATCTTCCCATAAAAAATTATGCCAATTGTAAGTTATGTACCTTTCAAACCCTTAATTGGGAGTATGTTTGGATGACTGGCCTTTATCTTGGTATATCTCTTAACTTTGAACCCTTATAAGTTTGAAGTTTGACATGTATTACTCTTATACGACTTCTTAAACTCATGAAAATTTCACAGTCTGAACCTTCACTCATAAAATGTTATAGAAAAAATACCAAAATGTCTTGTTTAAAAATGAATTTTGGATGGGTCACAAACCGTGTCTTCCATAGGTTATATCTCAGAAAGTATGATGACCCATAACCTAAAATTTGTACCATAGGTACCTTGATATATATTGTAAATAACCTCTAAGTTTTGTTGTCTGAAGTATCATAGAAAAAAAAAATATTGTGAAAATCCCAAGATGACTCGTTTAAAAATGAATTTAAGATGAGTCAAAAACCCTATCTTCCATTGGCTATATCTCCGAAAGCATAACGATCCAGAACTTGTAATTTTTACCACAGGTACCTTGATATGTCCTCTAAATAACCTCCAAATTTTACTATCTAAAGCGGCCCAAAAAAACGTTATAGCTAAAATGACAAGTTGACTTGCTTGAAGAAGCAAAACCCTGGGATCAATGCTCTGAAACCAAATGTTATGATATGGTGCCATAAAAATGATAAGAAGACAATGAATATATTCCACTTCAAAGGGGAAACTTCCTTTTACTACATATCCAAATCAAAATACAATATGAGATGGGATAAGATGATCCTAAGAGTAGGTCTCCTTGGTGTGTGTGTGTGTGTGTGTGTGTGTGTGTGTGTGTGTGTGTGTGTGTATATATATATATATATATAAGATAAAAGGGAAAAATTATAATGAAAGGGTACAATGAAGGGTTCTAGTCGACATACAAATATAACACTATAAATGTAATAATTCAATATCTAGGGCTTAATAAGGAGTTTTATACATAACATGGGGCTTTCTCTAGGGCTTAATAGTAATGCATGTTTTGTGGTAAGCTAAAACCAATGATGTAATGAATGGTTTGTGGTAAAAACCTATTTTCATGAGAAAGAACTCGTTGAAGGAAATGAAGAAGTGGCGAGTCAGAAAGAGAAGCTTAACCATGGGAAAAAATGTTGATTTGAGGTAGTCCACAACTGGTAAAAACATCGATTGAGGCAGTCAAAGAGATTGCAAGTCATAAAAAAGGGACTTGTGTAATTGAGCACAAAATGGAGATTGTGAGTTATAAAAAATGGATTTGCATAGTTTATTGATATGATGCAACTAGGGAGATTGCAAGTCATGAAAAAGGGATTTGCATGGTTTAAGAAAAGGAAGTTGTGAAACATAAATTTGTGAGATGACAACTAGAGCCAGGGGAAGAGTGGATCAAAGGAGAAATCTACTAGCATTGATGAACTCATTGACATGAGCCCGTGAAGAAGTCGTTTGTTCCTTGCTAGTTTGATGCAGGTGAATTGATGATGATGTAAGGGGAGTGAAAATGTTTGTGAATGAATGGTTGATGAACCATGTATGAGAAAAGGTTTCCTGGAGAACCAACAAATACAACTAGGGACCCATGTATTTCGATGGATGACAATTTTTTATATGGACTTCAACAATGTTTATGTTTTGTAGGTACAAGAAGATGAATGAGGATGAAGGAAAAAGACCAAAAGACTAAAGATCGTAGAAAATACAAAGAAGAAAGGACCAATGACAAAGAGAAATGATTGGATCACAAGTATTTGTTAAGGGGGTTACGAAGGAATAACTCCTACTTGTGATCATGAATAATGTATAAATAATATGATGAGATTGTAATGATGTAGAATAATTCTAGAAGTCCATGTAAGAGTGAAAGATGAGGAGGAATGAGAGAAGTTAGGGATGGAAATCTATTGAGAGATTCTCGAGATATCGTGGAGAGATTTATGGAGATAGTTATGAATTTGGTTTGAATGAATTATCTAATTTTGACATAAATGTTATGGTCACCTATAGTTATATAAAGGGAGGATTTGTACAATAGAAGTGACACACGAGAATGGTTGATTAATATAAATTCTCCTTCGGGATTTTTTTTCGTATAATTTTTTGGTGTCTCTTGCTTTGTGTATATGCGTGTTCTTTTTTTTTACCCAAGGAAAAAAACGTAAATTTTATTGATAAGAAGGTAAAACTTACATTCTGAAGAATGCATGATAAGCCATGCATTTAGTTCAAAAAAGAGACCCCCACTAGAGTCACCCAGCCTCATAGGCACATAGGCAAAACCCGTCTGTGCACAACTATTTTGGGATAAATACAATAAAGTCCAACATCTGATTTCGTATATTCTAAAAAATGTTGAAATGCCCAAGGGCACAGTTGTCGAATTAAAACAAAAGGTATGCCAAATACGTGAAATATATCGCCTGGTATAATTACGTATAAATAAAAACATCCCTGTATAAACAAAAAGAGTGTATGCCCGGGTCTGTCCAATATCTCGATCTATAGTGAAAACCAAAAGTATTCGTAAACCTGTGTTTGTTGAAAACCACAAAAACTTTGGAGGAGAAACTGGAAAATCACTAGTCGAAGAGGAGAAAGTGAGAACAAAACTAAGTCATGTTATAGTTGTCGAACATTGTCAACCCGTCCCCCTGCATCTATGAAGGGTTTATGATAATAAGCATAATTTGTCCCTTCTTTGTTCTCGAGGATATGACAGTGCCCATGAACCAGGAGAAGACCCTCCTTAGAGAGTTTGTTTGCTTCTTTGTTCCTTTCCATGTAAACATGTCGAATAGAAATGGTTGTATAAGTATCCAAAATTATGAAAATATCTCCAAGGATTGTCAATAGTCTTATGTTGTGTCACTTTTGTGTTTTCCTTATCCAATTTATGACCACCAAAGAGTCTCCAAAGACTTGTAGATTAGTAATCCATTTTTCCCTGGCAAAGGTGAGTAACTATTTTAAGGCCATGAGCTCAACAAAGTTGTTTGTTCCCGGTCCCAGTCCCCACTTGAGCTTATACCAGTGGGATTCTGATAAGCAAAAAAGAGCTTCAACTCCAAAGGATAAGCCCTCGTTTTGGGAAGCGCCATCAAAGAATTCCTAGGGCCTCGAAAATGTCTATCTATTCTTTTTTTATTTGTCTTATAGGGGGGCTTCTATTTCTTGTGGGAAATGTGAGAGGATGCCCACACTTTTGGTTATTGTGTGTTCTAGGATATATGCTTTATCCTTACAAATAGAAGAGTTTTGGGCTAACCATATGACCTAGTTTTAGTGCTCTGGTGTAGGTGTTCAAATCCTCCTCAAATTATACATCCATACCCAGTTGTGTAGCATCCTTCCATTCTTTCCCCCAGACTATGGTTCTAATCCTATCAACCACCTGGTCCATATGAATGATACCCCTGTCAAAGAGTGTATCTATTAAGGGTTGTGAAGGAGGTGATTCGTGTTGCTTCTAGGCCAGGGATCCTGGGCAGTCCTAACTTTTGTCTCGCTTCCCACTCTCCAGGATAAGCCTTGGCTGATGACATGGAAATATATTAATAAGTATTTCCAGTTAATTGTGCAATTTGAATTCTCCTTGTTTAACCTTATAATCCAGTCCATTACTGAATTCGAGCAGATATATTTTTGGTGTACCACCTTTTTCCAGAGACTGTAAGTGGTAATCAATCTCCATCCTTTTTGGTAGCCATGGATTTTGAAAAATTGTGGATGTTTTTTAGGCCCTAGCGCCCCAGGAGTTTAGGGTTTGCTAGAGTTTCCCACTTTATCCATGGCAACACAAAACATTCCTTTTGACCATTCCACAAGAATTTGAAACATGTTCTCCTGATCTTTTCCAGCATTCCTTTGGGGACCCAAGCAAGAGAGACCTAATAGACTGGTATAGCTTCCAAAACTATCTTGACTAAGATCAAGTGCCCGACTCTGGAAATCCATCTGAAGCACCAACATTTCAATATCTTTTCCAGCTTGGTTATCAACCAGTACCACCAGTACTAGTCCACTTTCCGTAGTTGTTGGGTTTAAAGTGCAACCCGAGATATATCAATCCTTCATCAAAAGGTTTCACTTCAAATGGAAACAAATCCCTGTACACACCTAACTCTCGATCCTCCATAAGATGAAAGGAAAGGGTGGAATATTGGCCATTGTTCTGCATGCATGTGGCTCAGCTAAAGAGATCAATTATACCACTTAGCTTCTCTGCATATCTCCTTAGACCACTGTAAACCATTATTACATCGTCAACAAACAGGAGATGGGAAAGTCTTAAAGTGTGGGTGAAAAAGACCCCCTATAACTCCCCTCTATGTTTAGCTTCTAATAAGGTTCGACTAAGTCCTTATGCCACTAATAGAAATAGTAAAGGGGACAATGAACAACCTTTCCTAAGACCTCTTTCAACTGTGAAGAAAGACGAGGCTGCATCGTTTACGAGGACAACAAAGGATACTAACATGATACAACTCATTATCCAGTTTGTGAATGGGAAAGAGAAATCTATATGAGTTAATAATATCCTCAAAAAGAGCTATCTAACCGTGTCATAGGCTTTGAAGAGGTAAATTTTTAGAACAACCCCTTTTATTTTTTGGGTTTTTATGTTGTGTAGGGCCTCCTGGGAAACTCCCATTGCCTCATGAATTTGCCTGTCTGCCAGGAACCCGAACTGTTCTTGAGAAATTGTTTTGGAAAGGACAACTTTAATCCTATGACTGATAATCTCAGCTATCACCTTGTAGACACAGTTACAGAGAGAGATCGGTCTGAAATCTTCCATAGTTTGTGGATCATCCTTCTTTAGGATGAGGGAAATCAGAGTGGCATTGAAAGGAATATGTATGAAGCCATTTGTCCTCGATTCTTCTACCACTTTGAGTAGGTCCTTTCCCACTAAATCAAAAAGGTTTACAAATAAATCCATGGACCACCCATTTGATCTTGGACTTTTGTCTTTTTGAAAGCTACGCACCACCTCTTTAAGTTCATCTTTAAAGACTTCCTCCATTAAGGCCATGTTGTCTTCCTCCCCCGCAAAGCTTGGAAAACAAAGGGATAATTGAATGATGGCATCTATTGTTACCCTTCTTTCAACTGAAAAGAGGGCTTTGAAATGTTGGGTTCCCAATTGAGCTAGGTCCCTAAAGGAAGTGAATTGTCTCCCAGTTGAGTCTTTTAATCTCCATATTGTGTTTACCATCTTTCAACCTTTTTCATAGGCTTGAAATTTTTTTGTATTTTCATCCCCACTGTGTAACCAAAGAGCTATACTTTTGTGTCTCCATTCCTCTCCTTTGGTTTGTACAAGATTCCTTCTTCTTCTTTTTTCTAGAGATAATAAGGCCTCTTTGTATTTTGGGGCAAAAACCCTCCTTTTTCAGTGTCATAGAAGGATTACAGCTCCACCTCCGTATTGATAAGTTCTTGCTCATCCATTTGCTTTTTATTTCTTGCACATTCAACTCTAGCCTGTTTGAGTGTTTTGAGGTTTCTTGCAAACTGTGTCGCTGCCTTCTCATCTTGGTTTAAAGGGATCCATGTCTCTTTTACCAATTTGATAAAATCCTCCTCCTTCAGCCAAGCTGAGTTGAATTTGAAAGGGCTTGCAGGTTTTCTAGTGTTGCCCGCAACCTCCATGAAAATAGGGTAATGGTCAGATTCACCCCCTAAACCCACCCATTTTCTAAGGAGTAAAGCTTCCTCCACCAAATGGGCAGAGATAAGGAATCGGTCCAATCTTTTCTCAATATGATCATCCCCCATCCTCTTATTCCTCCAAGTTGGTATCAGTTTCACAGGGGCAATATCTATCAGGACAGACTCTTCCAATTTGTGTTTGAAGTAGTCTGAATGTGCGTCTGCATGGGCCCTTTGGCCCCATGATTCTGCAACATCCAAGGAGAAATTCAAATCCCCCCCCCCCCCTTTGGCCCCAAGACTGCAGAACACCTAGGGAGAAATTCAAATCCCCCGCAAGATAAGGTTCCTTTCCTATATGAAGGATTTGTTTAAGAGATTTTCCCAAAACAGAGTGTGGTCTTGGGATGGCCCATAAACATTTAGTATAGTAAACATCATTCCAAGGTCCTCCACACTAACTGCCATTCCTAGGCTAGAGGAAAAGCCCCAAGAGTTTTCCAGTTTAATGGATCTGGTCCTCCACCCCATAACCAAACCCCTTGATCTCCCCAAGGCATCCGAACCAAAAAATCCCAAGCCCTTAATCAATTTTTCCAGTATGGGGACCACGACATTTGCATCTCCTAGAGTCTCCTGAAGTAAAATTATGCCTGGATGGGTTGACTCCACCAGTCTGTGTAGGGCGATTTTCTTGGAAGGTCTCACCAAGCTCGTACAATTAAAGGAGAGCAGTTTCATTTTGAACCCCCTCCCGGGGTTGGCATCGCTCTAAGGACTTGTGATGGAGAGTTGTTGTCCGACAACCATATCAATGGCTGCTCAATACTGTGCTTTTGCTAAAAAGGATTTTCTTCCCCTCCCTTTACTAGAAACAACAAGTAGAGGGTTTAGACAGATGCCTTTCGAATTTTTAGTTAACTCCCTGGTGGCCTGGATTGGTCTATTCCTCAACTAGTACTGCACAATCTCCTCATCAAAAATATTTGAAGAGTATTGGGTGTGACTGGATGAGAGGGAAGAGGGGAGGATCGGGGGTTGGGCCAACGTGAGTTAGGAGAGGGGAGGCTCAGATCCTAAAGGGGAGTGAGGGAAATAAGGGAGGTTAGCTTCCAAGGAAAACTGAATGTTCTTCAAGGTTTCTACCAAAGTTATTCCCAGAGAGATCAAGGACTGAAAGAAAAAATTTAAAGATGAAGAAAGAGGCTTGGGAGGCATACCTAGATGTGCTTCAATACTCTGTCGGAGCAACCATTCTTTTGTTGGATAGGTCGATGGAGTAGAATGTTTAAGGCTGGAACCCATGCCCAAAGCGTTGGAGGCGATCTCATCATGTCACTACAAACCCTTCCTACCTCCCATGCTTGTTGCTCCTCATAAAACCGCTTCTAGCCTTCCAAGCTTTGAGGAACTCGCAAAGGAAGATTCGCACTGGGACAGAGGTCCTCTTTTTCTGATTTTTCCAGTTGGGGTAAGATGTTGTCGACGACTCATGGGTAAAATCCATTCCGAGGCTCGATGGTCGTGCTTATGGCATCGATGGAATTTGAAGGGAATGCCCTCATAGTCTAGCTTTTGCATAAAAACCATGTTTTCCCATGACATTTATAAGTCTTAAGAGAGCCCTTTCTGGAGGTTAAGGGAAACAAGTATCCGAGCCATCGACATTTTCCCTGTGGAGGTGAAAGACATATCAACGTCCAAATAAGTACCAAGGGTATTCCTAATTTTTACAAAACATTTCACCCTCCAACACTCTAGTGGTAGCCCCAACAGTCTAACCCAAACCGACAATTTGTCTATGCTATCACGACTTACATTGAAAAAAGGTATCCATTTCTTCATCAACATTGGTGTTGAATCAATGCACCATGGGGTTTTTAGAACCCATGCCACATCCCCTGCTCTCTGAAACTTAAACATAAACCAACCTCTTGCAAGGAGATGAACCAAGGGTAGATGGGTCAGGGAACCCTCCCAATTCTTGGTTACCCATTCTCTCAACTGGGTAAGCCCTAGGTGTCGACCATTTTCTTTGACTACCACGGCCTGTTCAGCTAGCTTCGGGACCTCGGGAAGCATGACGTTGTCCCCCAATGCCAGCTTATGCAGTTGAGATACAAGCTTAACACCGCCCTGAAATTTGTGTTTTTTTACCGCTGGTCGCTCCCTTGGATCCTCCGAGTGCCCAATTCGAGTATTTCCCTCCCTTCCCTCCTCTAGTGCAGACGAAGCCCTGGTTTGTCCCTCCACAACCAACCCCTGTAGAGAGTGAGATGGAGAATCCGTAAAAATTATTTTTGGTTCCAACGAGAGGGACTTAAAAAACTCTGGTAATGTTGGCGTCGGTTCCTGAGAAAAAGTTCAGTTCATTTGGAGAGGGAGGTTTTTCTAAGCCAGGTTCAGAGGGACCAACCACCTTTCCATCATGCAAGGCTAGGGCTTGATGTAAATTTGCATAAAATAGGTTTTTCAGCAAAGGGCCCTCGAAAGGAGTCACCGATGAGAGTCCTGAGTCCGTCCACCATCCTCCAGCCTTCAGACCTTGTTCCCTAGTGTTTATGCAGTCCCAGGAAATATTTGGAGGTAAATTTCACTGGTTTCATCGGGTCACAGCCCTGGTAATGAACCACCCGGATGTGAATAATGTGGGAGCAATCCAACTCCAAGGACCAAATCCCGAGCCTGCGACTGAGAGGAAGATGCCAAAACCACTCTCAGGTCTGCGACGGTAGGTGACAAGGAATCTGGAGCACGTGTGAGTGATATTCCAGCTGGCAAGCTCCAGATCGACACCCCCTCTGTCAGGTCCTTTCATAATCTAGGAGTTCCTCATAATCGTCAAAACCCCTGTCCACGACCTCCATCACTCCACTAGAAACTATAAAAACTAAAAAATGTCTGACAAACCCGAAAATTGTTAGCAGTCTACTTCAATCCTGAGTGGGGAAAAACTCCAGTGGGGAATCTCATGACACTTACTGCGGCTAGGGTTTCCTCAGTGCGTGACCCCATCTCTTAATAGGTCGATTAAAATCATAATTCCCTTCAACAAGGCATATGTGTGTTCATTTATTGAAGTGTGTATATGAGATTTTCTTTGTTGCTACACCAGATTCTCTTCCCATCGCGATGATTGTTAGATCCCTTCAACATGCTGCTTTCTCAAATCTTCCTATCTAGATCTATCAATATTGACTCATTAATACAAAAAGAAAAAATATATGCCTCAGACCCAAATCTCCCCCAAAACTTGCCTCCATATAGAACCCTCGTCCTCTATACAACATGTGTATATATATTTATAATTTTGTTAATGGAATTTGTATTTTATAGAAAAATAGTAATTATCTCATGTAAATTAATTTAACTCTATAAAAATTTTGAATAATAATTTTAAGCAAAAAAAAAAGAAAAAATAATCAAAATGTTTTTTTTTTTTTTAAACACAAAATAGAAATCGTATTTTAATCAAAAGAGACTCAAACTATACTTGTTATATTTCATAAATAATATTATTTTTTTTTAAGTAAACACAATCTATCCTATTATTCCTAAAATCCGAAGTCACATGGAGCACGCTCATACCAAAGTACATATCGAAAATGAACATCACACTTAACAAAAACAGTAAGAGTTATTATAGTTCATCATAGTTATTGCTAAGGGTTAACTTACAATTCATTGTCCTTAAATTGAGTGTCTTATTACGAGAACTCAAATTAGCCTTGAGGCACACAAGGATAAATTGGCATTTTACCACCCCATTTGTTGGAAGATGTGATTAACTAGGTCTTCTACATGGTCTAGCATAAGCTTCACTATGTTGATTAATTGTAGAGTTGCTTGCAACTAGGTTGAACTAATTTAGACCCTCCTCTTAGTAGTAATCTCTTGTTGATTCTTGGCTCAAAGCCATGTTCTGACTCGTCTTTTACATGGTCCAATCTAAGCTTCGTTGTTTTGATCTATTGTAGATTTTCTTGCAATTGGATTGAACTGATTTAGACCCTCCTTTTAGTGGAAATCTCAATGATTGTTGACTCAAAGCCATGCTCTGACTCTTCCAATGTTCATCTCAACATTTTCCACTCTAAGTTGTAGGAGGTTTCTTATATTGTACACTTCCCCTTTGAAGTATTCAAAATCCGATCAATGCATGTGTCTATAGTTCCTAACTGCCACATGGAATTCATCTTCCAAATCACCAAAACACTTACCTTTTTTGTTTACTAAACAATTGCAAGAAGACAAAATAAAACAAAGAAGGAGACATGATGAAAGTGAAAGAGGAGGGGGGGGGGTGTAAAAAATAATGAAAGGAATGGTGAAAGTGAGCGAGCTGGTGGGATGAGGGAGTAATTGAGGGAGGAGACCAAACTATAAGATGATATGCAAGGGATATAAGAGGGGGCAAACCAAATGAATTGACATGAGGGGGAATGAGTGGAAAAAATGGGGAATATTAGCCCCTAATTTTTCATAGAAAAATTATAAAAATAAAAATTACATCTTATGTAAACCAATCTTAACTAAGTTGAGTTATTGTCATAATCTCTTCATATGACATTGTTAATTTTCTCTATATCCGATGAATGCATCAAGAGAGGCGAGGTGCAGTCTATAGTCCGGTATGAATGAGATGTGTAATACCTATAAATTAAAATAAATAAAATCACAAAGAATTTAAAATAAAATCAAATATGAAAGGAGGGTCAAGAGGTGAGGAAGGATCACCATTCCATACAATGTTTTGTCTAATGGGTTGTTTGGTTAACTAGAAAATAAGCATTGTTCTAAGAGGCAAGGATTTATCCCATCAAGACGTTTTATAAATTGAAAGGAGCATACACGTGTTACAAGAAGACAAAGAAGGAACATAAAACTAGAGAGGTTAATAATCCATGGATTATCACCATTAGGTTGTATGGTTTATTTAATGGAGAAACCATAATTCCCCAAACTTGTGTGGAGCATGAGATATTATGTTCCTTTTTTATCACATCAAATAAAGTTTGAACATGGCTTGGTAAGTGGCTTAAATAATTTTGTAGAAATCAAAGCAACCTCAATCATAACGATACTAGATTTAGAAGAAGGACTAAGAAATCTAAACATGTATGGGGACTCTTTGTTGGTGATTAAGTGGTTGAAGGGAACTAGAAGGTAGGCATGTATTGATTTGTTTGGAAATTTGTAGGACACAAAGGATCTCAAATGAAAATTTGTTGAGGTTCACTTTCATCAAAAAGACATGGAGCATAACCAAGAGGCAATTTTGCTTTCAAAATAGGCACATAGTAGAGATCCAATTCTCTTATTTCGAGAGTTAAACAAGACGAGGAAGAGGAGATCCTCCCATCTGATGTGATAGCCCTTTGAGGATGTAGAACACACTAACTACTATGGTTAATTTTATTGTTTTGATGTTAGGCATGTGTACTCCAATATATATTGAATAATTTGCTTCTTAAGACTCCCCAACATTCTCTTTAGGATGTTAATCTCCTCCTATAACACACCCTGACCACCCACAGGTCAGGGTACGCCACCTTCAAGCCCACCCTGGGACATCTTTCTCTTACTGATACCTTTTAAATTAATTAAGATGCATAAAAGAAAAGATTTGACGACATGCACAACAATAACCGGAAAACATGCATATTCTAAAGATTTAATTAAACGATAAATATATACACAACAGAATACATTCATGTACAGATGAATAATAAGATAATAGAGAGCACTTATCTTTATAAAATAGGACACCAACTGGCTGCAGACCAAGGACGTTCCACCCAACCGTAGACATTATTGTTCCAAGTCTCAACAACAGTGTCACCCCCGAGCTAGGTCTATGAATCCACAAGGACGGTTCCAGAGTGTTACTTGGCTTCCCAAACCAGTCAACACTCAAGCTCTCACAAGATTTCCCATCACTCATAGCAATCCCAATACCCAACTCTCTTCTACCCAGCCTACACCACCCAAGAGAATGGACCTCCACCCTTCTCTACCACACAGTCCCTTAGGTAGTCCTTCTCCTTCCAGGGCTCCAGTGTAACTGGTTCATAATCTCAATGCTGGAACACTCAGGATTCCCAGCTGTGAACAAAGATGGAGACAGGCCAACGCATCTCAGACATGTAGGCCTCAAGTCATGGCTAGATTACACCAGCGACCACTTCAGCCAACAATACCGTGGCTAATCTTCGACAGTTCATTTCCCTTTCCTAGGCCAAATGCGGGCAAGGATGGATCAGTGAGGGATGGGTAAAGACGGGATGAATGAATGAGTGAGAAAGTGAATGAATGCATGAACCAGTGATCAAGTGGATGAGCGAAAAAAGCGAATGAAGGAGCGAACGAGCTAATAACCACCCCCCCCCCCCAATAGTCCAGGGGCGGTTTAAGTATTTAGTTGGGAATCAAGAACCTCCTGGTCTTCCCCAATAAGCTCACGTAACTGATCCCCTCCATTATACAGAAGGGTAATTAAAATAGGAAATAAACATTTATCCCCTCAAGCCCCCCTCTCTTGTGGAATCATAGCCCCCTATAACTCTAGTCCTTGTCCGTCTAACAGTCAACGATGTGTTTATTATTAATAATGATCAAAGCATTACATTTCTTAGGCACACCGGCCTTTTAATAATTGTTTGGGAAATCTGGCCTCTCAACATTGTAACAATACATTATTTAAAATGGGGGTTCAAAACCCGAGGTGTTACATCCCCTCTCCCTTATTTTGGCACTGTCCTTAGTGCATACACAAAATAGAGATAAAAATTTTGTGGGTACTCTGCCCGCATGACATCTTCGTACTCCAACGTAGCATCTTCAGGACCGTAGCAGGTCCACTGAACCTTTACTAACTCTATAACTCGATTCTGGAGCATTTTGACCTTTCTGTCCAATACCCGCACTGGCTGAACCTGAAAGTCTCCCTCTGTCTCTACCTGAATCAGATGTCAATCAATAACATGGTTAGGATCATGTACATATTTCTTTAGTAAAGAGACATGAAATACATTATGCACATTCATGGAAGCAGGTAATGCAAGCATGTATGCAACTGGCCCTATTCTGTCCAATATTTCAAATGGACCACGGAATTTGGTTGCCAACTTTGTACAACTACCCAATTTCAAAGAGATTTTCTTGGGCTTCACTTTCAAAAGTACATGCTCCCCTACTTTAAATTCTCTAGCTGTCATGTTCTTATCTACATAAACTTTATGTCTATACTGAGCTGCCTTTAAATTTTGCTTGATCTTAACCATCTAGTCTTCCATATCCTTGAGAAACTCTGACCCAAGTACCATTATATCTGTTGGGTTGTCCCAACTCACTGGAGTATTGCATTTCCTACCATACAAGGCTTCAAATGGGCTCATTCTTAATGAAGCTTGATACCCATTATTATATGCAAACTCAACCAAGTGCAAGTAATCTTCCCACTTAGATGGCTTATCCATCACATACATTCTCAACATGTCTTCAATTACTAAGTTGACCCTCTCTGTTTGTCCATATGATTGGGGATGATATGATGTGCTAAAGTTTAGATTTGTACCAAACCCTTTAAACAATCCCCTCCAGAAATTGGAGGCAAACTTTGTATCTCTGTCTGAGACAATTGTCCTAGGTATCCCATGCAACCTAACAATCTCTCTCATGTAAATTTTTGCAATATTAGTCGTTGTATGTGTTGTCTTTACATGAACAAAATGAGCATCCTTTGTTAGTTTTTCAACCACCACCATGATTGAATCACGTTTCCTTGTTGTCCTAGGTAATTTAGTTATGAAACCAATGGTTATCACTTCCCATTTCTTCTCTAGGATTGGTAATTGCTGCAGCAAAGCCGTTGGGTGCCTATGCTTAGCCTTCACCTTTTGACATTCCATACATCGAACGATGTAATCAACAATATCCTTTTTCATTCCTGGCCAAAATAATTGGTTTCTTACTGTTGTAATTGTTTTCTGGTAACTGGGATGTCCAACATAAGGAACATCATGCGTTTCCTTCAATACCAAATTTCTCAGTTCGAACTAGGAACATAGATTCTGTTCTTATGCATGAGTAATCCATCTTCCTTTATCTCATACTCCTTTATTTTCTGTTTTACATCTCCTTGTTGTAAGCTTTCCTTTACCTGTAGGTAATGTTGATCTGTAACAAGACCATCTAAAATTTTGCTCTTCAAGTCTAACTGATGCATATTGACAGCAGTAGCATGCATGAGATGTACTCTTCTACTAAGTGTATCGACAACTTTATTTTCCTTTCCTTTGATATGCTTGATATCGAGGTCATATTCACTTAAAAATTCCAGCCATCTTGTTTGCCTGGCATTCAAGGTTGGTTGTTCAAAAAGATACTTCAGGCCAATGTGGTCTGTCCTTAATTCAAATCTCTTCCCCGTGAGGTAATGCCTCCATATCCTCAAGGCGTGGATAATGGCAACAAACTCCAAGTCATGTGTGGCATAGTTCCTCTCATGTTCCTTAAGATTTATGGACTCATAATCGATGACATGTCCATTTTGCACGAGGACTCCCCCAAGTCCTTCCTTACATGCATTTGTACACACCACAAAACTTTCATTTGGGCCAACAATCTTTAACACATGTGCACTAGTAAGAAATTCCTTCAACAGATTAAAATTCTCCTCATACTTAGGTGTCCATTCGAATTTAGTTCACTTCTTTTGCAAATAAGTGATGGGATGAGCAATCTTAGAGAACCCTACTATGAACCTTCTGTAGTAACCGACCAATCCCATGAAAGATCTTACATCTGACACATTTCTAGGCGTTGGCCATCCTCTAATGGCTTCAATCTTCTCTGGATCTAATCTTATGCCCTGTTATGAAATAACGTGTCCCAAGTAACAGATATGCTTTTGATAAAAAAAACACTTACTCAGCTATGCATATAATTGATGTTCTCTCAGCACTTGCAACACCAGTCTTAAGTGATGTTCATGCTCCTCTTCAGACTTAGAATAGATAAGTATGTCATCCAAGAACACTATGACAAACTTATCCAAATAATTTATGAATATGTCATTCATTAAGCACATAAAGACAACTGGTGCATTGGTCAGTCCAAATTGCACCACTACAAATTCATAATGCCCATACCTGGTCCTAAAGGTTGTCTTATGAATGTTTTCTTCCTTGATTTTTACCTGATGGTATCATGACCTCAAGTCAATCTTTGAAAATATCTTTGCTCCTCTTAGATGATCAAAGAGGTCATCAATTATGGGTAGAGGATACTTGTTCTTTATGGTATACTTGTTCAGTTGTCGAAAGTCAATACATAGCCTCAAGGTTCCATCCTTCTTTTTGACAAAAAGTATTGGTGCTCCCCAAGGTGAAACACTTGAACGTATATACCCTTTCTTCAACAATTCCTCCAACTGCATTTGTAATTCTTTTAACTCTAGTGTGCTCATTATGTAAGGTGTTTTTGACATCGGGGCAACTCCTGACTCTAAATCAATAGAGAAATCTATCTCCCTTCTTGGTGGCAACCCTGGTATTTCTTGGAATACATCTTCGAATTCCTGTAGTACCGAGAAATCTTCAAGGCTTGGCCCCTTTGTATTTTCTATCCCTTCCACATGAGCTGCATACAATTGACATCCTTTCCTAAAACATCGTTTCATCTGTAAGGCTAAAATCTCTCTTATAGAGATGGGTCTTGGAACTCCTTTCACAATGCTCTGTTTTCCATCTCCATCAAGACATGTAAATGTCTTTCCATGACAATCTAGGACAACATGATGCTTGTGCAACCAATCCATTCCAATTAGAATATCACAAGACCCAAATGGTATGATATTTAGGTCAACATTTGTATTCACACCATTAAGACTTATGGAACAACTTCTGACCATATCATGGATCCTCCTTTTGGTTCCAGTGGATAATTGAACCAAACTTGATTTTCCAAGCTTACTTTTCTCCAAATGTAATCTATCCACTAGTTTAGGATCAATGTAACAATGACTGGCTCCTGAATCAATTAAAAATAACAATAGGCTGATTTATGATCTTACCTTCCACCTCGATCATATTGAACTGGTACTCTGCTTGTCGATCATCTAAAGCTGCATAGATTCTTCCCATATCTTCGACTATTATAGCCTCTTGGACATTGTGCACAATCTTCACTCTGTCCTTTAGTGTGGGCAATCCTTGTACATGTGATCTTCCTTGCATCCCCAACATTGGATTGGTGGTCTTCCCCTTTTTCCCAAGGAGTCTTCTTTCTTGGATTCACCCTTAGCATACTGATCTTGATGATTTCTATTAAGCTCATTCCTAACGAAGGGAGGTTTGAATCCTTTCCTCCTCTCATTGGAATTCTCCTTTTTCTTATCATTTCAAGATTTTTGCAGGGATTATCTTCCATGTCCTAGCTCATATAGGTATTTAGGCTTCCTGATGGCCTCGGTCAAGGTCTTGGGCTCATCATACCTAATATTTTATTTATAAAAGGCTGGAAGTCCACTCAAAAACCTTTGTATCTTTACCTTTTCATCATTTATAAACCCAACATATTTCAACAATGTCAATAACTTCTTCTCATATTCTGCCATAGTCATGCTTCCCAGCTGGAGTTCAAAGAACTCCTGCATTTTCTTGTCATAGAAATTCTCTAAGAGGTACTCCTTTTGGAAGTACTTCTTGAGCTGCTTCCAAGTGATCCTACTCTCATTAATATGTTCAACTTGCTTAAGTTGATCCCACCACATTGCAACTTTCCTGTGTAAATGGTAGGTGGCAATCCTGGCTTCCAGGTTTGATGAATAGTTATGCAATTGAAAATACCTCCTGAGTCCAAGCAACAATGCTTCAACATCATCTTCCCTTTCCTTTTCACCATCGAAGGAGGGTGGCTTAAGCTTTCTCATCTCTCCTTGCAAACTGTTCACTTCTTGTCTCCTTCTCTGGTGCCTAACAAAAGACACCTCCGGACTGCTTATGGAATCTTCTGATGCATAAAAATTTATTTCTAAGTAAGGAGGTGAGTGGTGTCTATGAGTTTTGATAGCACTTCTCAAATAACCAACTCTTCCACGATCCTCTCTCTTTTTCACGAAACCTGCCTTCCTCTTCTTGCTTTGAGTTTGATCTCTTTTTTCGTTTGACTTTGCAACTGATTTAAACTCTACAACACTCGAGCATTTATTTGACTTTGCTCTCTCATCGATCTCTCATTGTCTGCTTTGTAGCTATGGACTTCTATTTTCTGGCTTCTTACAGTTTCTATTAATGTTTTCTGCTCTCCTCCTTCCTTGCATCCATTGGACTTTGTCTCTGCATTACCAATTCTGGTATTTTGGCCTTCAACCTCCTTATCATGGCTGGAGGCTCCCTCACCTTCTTCCATTTCTTCAATACACATTCTAAGCCGACTTGTTCAAACCCCTTAATTATGCAAAATGTGCAAGCAACCATTTTGTTAGAATTATGCATATGATAAACAAATTTTGCCAAACCATGTTACAGGTCCTTTTTCTTCTCAATTCATGAAGAACATATATGTGTCCATCTACATCATATAGCACATTAATGTTATCCTTTGGCCGATACAAAATTAAATTTTACACAAGCGCTTCCTTCAAACCACCTTCCCTGGTGACCAGGACTCGAAATTGTGGCTAAATCCTTCCTTAGCACTTTTTCTGTCTTGAAAACAACAATTTGGCCATTAGCCCTTCTTCCCTCAGTTCTCAACTGCATGTGACCACGGTCATGTCCCTGCACTTAGCTGAAAAAGCACTTATCTATAGCTTCGGGACTTTGAAACCTTTAGTTAGGACCAGATCAATGGTCCTCATCCTCATCCACAGTCAACGATCGAGATCTGCTTCGAGACTCCGCGCTTCGGGAGTCTAAACTTTCAACCTCCGCTTTCCCCTAGAGTGCTTTTACCTGGAGTTCATGATCTGTCGACGCGTGTCCTCCTGTAGATCAATGACTATGAATCACTTCGGCTCTTCGGGCTTCGGGAGTTTCAAACTCTCCGCCCATTCACTTTCTTCCGGAGTGCTTTCACCCGAAGTCGATGTGTGTCTCTCATAGATCAACGACTGTGAATCGCTTCGACCCTTTGGGAGTTCTCGACCCAATGCCAACTGTCACATCTTCTTCCTCTAGAGTGCCCAGTCTTCGGACTACACGATCTGTCGCTACGTGACGAAATACTAGAAGCGAACACGTGGCCCTATCAGGCGGGTGACACATGTCACGTTCTAACTGACATTTCAATCCTCCACAGGTTCAAAAATCACTGACATGTGGCACACATCCCAAGTGTCCATGTCATCCTAGGTGATGTCCGCGAGCCATGTCACTTCGAAATTTCGGGGTCCACATCAACTCCAGGTGACATCACAATGCCCCACTACTTCGGTTCTTCGACTCTTCGGGCTTCGAGACTTCAAGAGTTTCCACACTAGCAACTTCCAATTCTGCCGAACTCCGGATTCCCCAACTGGCCAATCTGCCAACATGTGTCTCCCTTATCAGACGATCCATAATAACCCCGGACTTCGGAAGATACTGCTGCAAAGATTAACAGTTCTCAATTACTTTGGGACTTCGGGTAATTCTGGCTTTTTCGCGTCCATCTTTCTTTCGAAGTGGTTATTCGTCAGAGTGCAGGATCTCTTGCCGCATGTCCACTTCGATCAATGGTCTGGGTCTACTTCGACTCTTCGGGGTTTTGATGTTCGAGCACTAACATGTCACATCACTTAATGTCTTTCAATTTGTGGGGGCACACATTGACGGTTTTGAGTAACCCGCCTTTCGCCTTGTAATTCTTCTGACGCTGACATGTAACCCCTCGGTGAAATTGTGGTTTGGATTGTGGGACCACCTTGGGGAATTAATTCCCGTGCAACTTGGTTCCCCACAATGTCTTTTGGTCGTCGATCTCTCTCCAAGCAATCTGACGGTTGTGACTTAACCCTTGCTTCGATTTCATCGGACGACCCTTGTTCACCTGCCCTCAGATCTAACAGACCCAGATCTCTCTTGATCCCATAGTGGCGATCACTCCCGAATTCGAAAGGGACGGTCATGATCCTTCGAACCCTTACAAAGGATCTTCGACGTTCTATCTCTTGCGTAGATTCTGCAACGCCATTCCTCCTGAGCTTTTCAAATTCATGGTCATAATTTGATCTCAACCACGAGACTCTGACCAACAGACCTGACCCATACCGCCCGATGTTTCAACCAGAAGCTCTGATACCAATCTGTAACACACCCCGACCACCCACAGGTCGGGGTACGCCACCTTCAAGCCCACCCCGAGACTTCTTTCTCTTACCGATACCTTTTAAATTAATCAGGACGCATAAAAGAAAAGATTTGACGACATGCACATCAATAACCGACAAGCATGCATATTCTAAAGATTTAATTAAACGATAAATATATACACATCGGAATACATTCATGTACAGATGAATAATAACATAACAAATAGCACTTATCTTTATAAAAGAGGACACCAACTGGCTGTAGACCAAGGACGTTCCACCCAACCGTAGACACTATTGTTCCAAGTCTCAACAATAGTGTCACCCCTGATCCAGGGCTATGAATCCACAAGGATGGTTCCAGAGTGTTACTTGGCTTCCCAAACCAGTCAACACTCAAGCTCTCATAGGCTTTCCTAGCACTCACAACAATCCCAGTATCCAACTCTCTTCTACCCAGCCTGCACCACCCAAGAGAATGGACCTCCACCCTTCTCTGCCACGCAGTCCTTCAGGCAATCCTTCTCCTTCCAAGGCTCCAACGTAATTGGTCCAAAATTTCAATGTTGGAACTCTCAGGACTAGCAACTGTGAACAAAGCTAGACACATGCCAACACATCTCAAACATGCAGGCCTCAAGTCATGGCTGGATTACACCAACGATCACTTCAGCCAACAATATCATGGCTAATCTTTGACAGTTAGTTTCCCTTTCTGAGGCCAAACACAGGTGAGGATGAATTAGTGAGGGATGGGTAAGGACGGGATGAATGAACGAGTGAGAAAGTGAATGAACGCATGAACCAATGATCAAGTGGATGAGCGAAAAAGTGAATGCAGGAGCGAACGAGCAAATGAGTGAACAAGCTAATAGCCAACCCCCCCAACAATCCAGGGGCGGTTTAAGTATTTCGTGGGGAATCAAGAACCTCCTAGCCTTCCCCAAGACGTTCACGTAACTGATCCCCTCCCTTAGACAAAAGGGTAATTAAAATTTGAAATAAACATTTATCCCCTCAAGCCCCCCTCTCTTGTGGAATCATAGCCCCCTATAACTCTATTCCTTGTCCGTCTAGCAGCCAACGATGTGTTTATTATTAATAATGATCAAAACATTACATTTCTTAGATACACTGGCCTTTTAATAATTGTTTGGGCACTCTGACCTCTCAACATTGTAACAATACATTATTTAAAATGGGGGTTCAAAACCCGAGGTGTTACACCTCCCCCCTCAATTTTTTTTTTTATACTCAAATACTACAAATACAAATACTCAGGGCTATCATCGTATCCTTTGTTGATATAATCTCAAGAGCTTGACATGCAATTACACCATTTTGTGTAAACAAAATTGATGGTCCATAAGGGGGCAGAGCTCCACTATCGCTAGATGCCTCTGGGCCCTGGTCTGTTAACCTCTTTTGTTCCATTTGAGGAAGGCAGGACTTTAACTAATCAAAAGTAGTTTAAGGTCACACTTCAAGATCAAAAGACAGTTTCAGCGTAAATATTATCCAATATCCCATATTGTCACTACTGAGACTACAATAGGATCATGTGCCTTCAACTAAAATCTAACCTTAATCTCATTCATAAAAATAAATATCACCCTGCTTGTAGTTTAACCTCTTACCTATGAGGGAAAAAATGTGAAAAATTTATATTCAAATTTAAAAACATCAATATTAATTCATATACGAGTATTTATGATATAGTTTAAATAATTTAAGAATGGATAGGAGGTATAATCCCGATTCCCTTCCCCACCCAATAAAAAAACACAAATTCAATTAAAATCTAACCTTAATCTCATTCACCTTAATTTCATTCATAGAACTAAATATCATCTTGCTTGTAGTTTAACCTCTTACCTATGAGGGAAAAAATGTGAAGAAGTTATATTCAAATTTAAAAACATCAATATTAATTCATATACGAGTTTTTATGGTATAGTTCAAATAATGCAAGAATTGATAGGAGGTGTAATCCCGATTCCCTTTCCCACCTAATAAAAAACACAAAATCACTACGTTTGATTCGAGTCATTTGTTTAGCAACAGAGCCAGAGAGAGAGTATGAGACTTAACCCATGCCATCACTTCGTCACACGGTATCCCTTTGCAAGGCACAATCACAGTATCCTCTTGACAAAATCATTATCATCTCCATTGCTGCTGTGGTGCAAAAGACGGTTCACAATGCGGGCTACAGAGCAGTCGAGTGTTTTTCAGCTGAAGGTGAATCCCTTGACTGGGCAGACCGAGTGGGTGGTGGTTGTGGAAAACCAAGAAGAGGAAGATGTCAACTCTACCAGGGACGTGATGGCGCACACAGCTTATTTGGACATGCTGAATGATACCGAAAGGAATCGAGCCTATGACCGGGCCATTAGGAAAACCATACGAGGCCCTTGTCACGTTCTCGATATTGGGTACCTATCCTATCCTATCGTTTCCTCTCTCCTGCACCATTATTGTTTTTATTTGTTTTGCATTTTTGGTGAAGCTTTTCTCATATTAAACCGATAATATTTAGAAAAAGCTTGGAGAAAAAGAATCAAAACCTCTTCCTCCGTGCTACTAAAACCGAAATCAGATCAGAATAGGCAAAAGCATCTAGTCTTGGCATATCTGATAGGGAGGGAACCCTTAACCTGAAGTTACTTACATACTTCTTCACACCAAATTCTGAATTCCACAGAGCGAGGAAACAGAACTAACCTCATTGTTAAAGATACACCTACACCTTAATTTCCAAATAGATAACAAGGCAGTAACTTTGAGGCAATCCCAGAGGCCCATAAAAGATGAGAGAATTAGGCATTTGGAGTCATCGAATACTTGAGTCCTCCAATTCGTAAGCTCTCCACAATAATTTCACAAAATTAACAACTAAATATAATATGCATTGTTATTAAGTGGTCCCCAAGGCTCAGCTCCTAGGTCGTCTAGATTGCGGCAATACATCGAGAGTCAAACGAGATTGCCAATTCTTTTAGGAGTCACACTATCCCATCCTAGGGTCAAGTCAAGGCTCATTGTTTCTTAAGGGTCCCTTTCTCGTCGATAGACCAGTATAGGTTGTGTTTGCCCCAGCACAAAACATTGTCAATGTGGTACAGGGAAAAGCCTTGTAATCAAGTGGTCCTTATAACACATGCTTAATAAATCATTACTAACTCAAGATATGACTATGCATCATATCAACATAACTATGATGCAGGGCTCATCATAGCATAGGTATGTACAATTTGAGTAGGCTTAATGGTTAAGAGCATGTGTTTCTTCTTTGAAGGTTACATGTTCAAATCCAAAGAGGGTAGGGTATATACACCTTCGTAGGATTTAGCAGTCAATCACTGCATGGAGGGGGTCCTTTGTCCCTCAAACAAAAGGGTCTCATACACCAATTTGGTGTCTGACTTGGCCTGATCTTAAAATTATATTATTATTATTATTATTATAAAGTTCCTCACTATTGCGCATCAAGTCAAGATCATATTCTATTCAATATAATAGAGGTTCTGTGCTACTGTGCATCAAGACAAAACCATCAAACCAAACCATGTTCATAATCAAGTCAAAACTAGGGAAGCAACATGTTCAATACCAATATGTCCTAGCTCAAGTCAAAACTAGGGAAGCAACATGCTCAAGTCAAAACCAGGGAAGCAACATGCACAATACCAATATGTCCTAGCTCATAAATAATATCAGGTACGATCTACTCGTCAAATAATGATACTAGTAACTCATAAGAAAAATCCTTACTCATCCATGATACCTTGCGCCACAATGCGATGGCAAAGATCATTGATGTTCAGGGCCTATCATCATATCAAATTAAAAGTGAAGGCAAGTCAAAGAAGTGAAGATATGCCACAACATATAGATCCTTAGGATCATTTGGATCCCCATACTAGTATTAATTTTAACAAGCAATCGGCACATGACCAACATAGATCTATAGCTAACCATCACGCCAATTAGGGGTGTTACAATAGGTACTGGACTAATAAGAAGTCCCATTTGTAATCTCTATGTCCAAACTTCAAAGCACAGATGGTGAGTTGGTGATTCTAGTGGTGTATGTAGATGACATCAGCATCACAGGTAGTGAAGTCGGTGCAATACAGAGGGTGAAATTTGATTTAGGCCTCTTAGATTATTGCTTGCAGATTAGTAGTTCTGTTTGCTTCCCTGATTAAGTATGCCAAAAGCTTATTGGAAAAGTTCTGAATGACTGATTGTAAAGTAGCATCCTACACCTTTGGAGGTTGGGCTGAAACTCTTAGCGCTACATTTGACAAAACCAGCCAATGAATCAGTGTATAGATAGTTGGCAGGGAGCCTAATCTCTCTCATAAGACCATGCAAGACTTGTGTTTTGCTATCAGCTTCATTCCTAGATTTATGACAGCCCCTAAAGCTGAACATTGGAAAACAAACAGGAGAATTCTAAGGTATGTAAAGGGCAATTTGGACTTTGGTACCTTGTACGGTAGACAAGAGGATTTCCAGTTGATAGGACATACCGATTTAGAATGCAGGATCAATGGATGACAAGAAGTCCACAATAGGTTATGTTTTAACTTTTCAGATGTGGTACAGGTGCAGTGTCTTGGTTGAGTAAGAAGCAGCATGCAGTTTCACTGTATTCCACTGAAGCAGAGTGTAGGGCAGCAGTGAGAGCAGCTTGTGAGGCGTATGGATGAGAAGAATACTTGCTAATTTGCAAGTCAAGCAAGCTGATCCAACTGCACTTGACTGTGATAATCAAAGTGTTATGACGCTGGCTAAGAATCTTGTCTTCAGTGAGTGCACAAAGCATGTAGAAGTACATTGTCACTATATTTGGCAGCTTGTAGAGAATGGAGAGATTGAGCTGCAATATTGTGTGAAATGGGAGCATACTGCAGACATTCTCACCGAGCCTCTTGGTCTGGAAAAGTTTATAAAATTCAGAGATAAGCTTGGCATCATGCATGTATTCTAGTATGACCATTAAGGGGGGTGTTAGAGTGAATGCTTATAATGGCCATATGAGTTTTATTAATGTACTTTATTATAATATCACTTTATGTAATAAAGTAACGATGAGGTTATAATGTGATGATTAAATCATCTGAACTTAATTCATGTGATTATATAAGAAGTTATTGGACGTTAGATAACTTACCATAATGTATGTCATCTCTCCTATGTATTATGACATTCCATTATGAAATAATATCATCAAAGTATATTGATTCAGGTGGATATTGGTGGTCACCCACCTATTCCAACTGGCTCATCTTGACAGGTTTTAGTTCAACACGTTTCTCTATAATGATGATATTTCTTTGTAATTGTGGGTTCTGCACTTTCGGGGCTGTCCTGAAGCCCTACACAACATCTAGGTGGATATTGGTGGCCGCCCACCTATTCCAATTGGCTTATTTTGGAAGTTTTCATGTCAGTACATCTTTCTGTACTTCCAGGGCCGTTTTGGGGCCCTAAACAATGTTTTTTTGGCTTGCCACAGTTAAACTATACACAAAGTCGAAGTTTGATGGCATAATGTGTAGTTCTCGAAAAGACCTTTCCAACGGGCTATCACACTCCTAAAACGGAGGTCGTATGGAAAAGTTACGACCCCGAGAAGTTGAGGTACCAACTTACCCATAGAGGCCCACATAACTTTTGGCGTTTCATCTCCTAGGGTTAGGTTTTTGGATGTCTAGGGTTTTGACATTCATGAGTAATGTTAATAAGGCCTTTGGAGTCTCATTGTAATCATTCTGCTCAGACGAATGCACATAGCAGCCACATCTCTTCTCAGAGATGGCTACCACCATTCGAGCTAGCTGTTTTCAGTTCTGCAGTTTTACAGTTTCAGCCTATTTTTTTTATTCAATAGAAGTTATTGTTCACTGGATATCTCTTGTTGTTCTCCGTATCTTTGTGTTATTGTATTCAATTTGTTATTCATTTCGTTCCGCTCATAAATCCGGATCAGTGGTATCAGAGCGGTTTGCTCTTCATTTGTTTTTCTTTGTGCATGTCCCCGACAAGATCTGGGTACAAGAAGTTGGGACTTGAACCAGTCGAGCCTTTGCAAGATTGACCGCGTCGAGCCCGACAACAACTCATGGGGGACAAAAAGAAAGATGATGGAGCAGGAGATTCTTTTAAACTGTTGCTCGAGGAAGCCCTTGCGCGACAAATGAACAAAATGATGGACAACTTTGCACAGATCCTTCGACGGCTGCCCACAGGAGACGCATCTTCATCAAGTAGCGACGCAACCCCCTTCAAGGTATAAGTAAATTTTGATATTCCATTATTTGAAGGACTGATAGATGCAAATGCTGTAGATAAATGGCTCAATCTGTTCAAAGGCTATTTTTCGGTCCACAATTTTTCCGATAGGGAAAATATTACTTTTGCACTCCTCAAGGCTGTCCCCCATGTTAAGGATTGGTGGGATACTTACTTTGAGCAAAGGGCCATAGAGGAATCTGCAATATTTGCAGTCGCCCCCAAATGGGATTCCTTCAGGGATGCGATTAAAGAACAATACTACCCTGTTGGAAGCTGTGAGGACCGGTACACAAGAAGGACCACGCTGGGTTAGGAAAGGGACTAGACAGTACTAGATTTCACCAATATTTTCCATACCCTGCTCACCAAATTAGGTATCAAAGACTCTGAATGACATCTGGTGCTCAAATATCGCGTCTGTCTGCATAGATACATTCAAACAAAAATGGAGTTTCTGGACATCGCATCATTAGGTGCGGCTTATAGATATGTTGTCAAGATTGAGTAGAAATTTAAGCAGAAGAGGCGAGAGTTTGGATTTGCAAACTCTTCACAGCCGAAGCAGGGCAAAGGCGACCCCAACCCACAAAACAAGGGACAAAGCAAAGATGGCCACTCTCAGGACAACCAATACAAGCCACAACCCAAGAAGGGTAATGAGAAGTCGAAGAAGGACACAAGAAAGTGGTGTGAATAACATAAAAGCCCTTGGCACAACACCGAAGAATGTCGCTCCAAGCAGTCACTGGTGGTCAAGCTGAAAGCTTCAGAGTCAGAGGTAGATTTTGACTCCGAATCAAATCCAGAAAGAGGGAAGCGGATTATCGATGCCGAACCCAGTGCCACTGTCGCTACCACCAAAGTCCATCCAAGTGAACCAGAGGAAGGGGAATGCCTCTTTCACTCACAGATGTGAGTAAAGGGGGCTCCGCTTCATTTCATTGTCGATAGCGGTAGTCAAAAGAACCTGCTCAGCATAGGTCCTCAAGCGGCTGGACCTGCCGATGACATCTCACCTGCAACCCTACACCATCGGTTGGTTTTGCCAAGGAAGAGATCTCCGCGTTAGCCAATGGTGCTGTCTGCCCTACAACATCAAGCCCTTCAAAGATGTGGTATTGTGTGATATTGCTCCCCTTGAAGTTTGTGCTGTTTTGTTAGGCCAACCATATTTGTGGAAGCGATATGCTGTGTATGAGTCTAGACCTCGCAGTGTTATTATTACTTTGGGTAGACAATTGTACAAGATACCAGAGGTAGCGCTGCTTACCGCTATTTCTTTAATCTCTGCTAAGCAATGCAGTAAGGTCATTTCATAGACCGGGAAGTTTGTCTTCTTTGTGATCTGTGCTCGTAGTGGAGCAGAAGGTCGCCGCCACATCTGTGTCCTCTACACAGAGCCTCTCTTTGCAACAGAAGCAAGTGGACGGGATTGTGGAAGAGTACAGAGACATCTTCTTCTCACCCACCGAGGTACTGACACACTGCCAAGTCAAACATCCAATTGATCTAACCCCCGATGCACCTCTGCCTAATGGACCAGTCTATCGTCCCTCGTTGATGGAAAATGACGAAATCAAGCACTAGATCCAAGAGCTGCTTCAAAAGGGGCACATCCCACACCGCTCCTCCCCTTGCGGAAGCCTGATTGTACTGGTGCAGAAGAAAGACAGGACCTGGCGGCTTTGCATTGATTACAGAGCATTAAACAAAATCACAGTCACGAAATGGTACCCAATTCCCCGAATTGATGACCTTCTCGACCAACACAAGGGGGCAAAGTTCTTCAACAAGATTGACCTAAAATCTGGCTACCACCAGGTTCCCATCAAACCGACTGATGTATGGAAGACAACTTTCAAATCTAAAGAAGGTTTCTTCGAATGGCTGGTCATGCCCTTTGGCTTAACAAATGCACCTGTTATCGCACAGTTTGTAGCTAGGTCAAGAAGCTAGAAGATAGAGGCCAAACTGGCGTAACAGGAACCTACCCCACCCAATGTCACCACAATGGGGAGGTTCTTTCTCTTTAGGGAGGTTAGGCCCAGGGGAGACGTCCTCGGTAACCTGGGGTTTTGAAGAGGCTAAGGTATAAAGGTCAAAGTAAAATTCCCTCCTCACAGGTTACCACCAAGAGCAAATAGTCCGGCTAAATAGCCAATAATGAAGTGTAGGTCCAAATGAGAACACCTGCCTGGAACAAAGCAACAACAAAACGATACATGTAGGCTATGATTCAATGGGTTAGTACTTCATATAA
The DNA here is from genome assembly GCA_010110895.2 of Picea sitchensis. Classification (NCBI taxonomy): domain Eukaryota; kingdom Viridiplantae; phylum Streptophyta; class Pinopsida; order Pinales; family Pinaceae; genus Picea; species Picea sitchensis. The sequence goes on from SNQJ01S0001546.1 coordinate 65,855, forward strand.
CTATCTGATATCAATATATTAGCAATTATAACAATAGATATTGACGAGATCAACGTTTATCAATATAGCAATGGAACAATATCAATTCATCAATAAATATTGAGATGATGTAGCAAACAATGTGTCCAATCAATCCCTTACTCAATAAATGCTTTAAAACACCATCTAATTGCTTATCAACAGAAAATGCTGCATCAAGATGGAATAACCAAGGATGACGTCAGCCTTATTAGGGTTAGTAGTTAGTTAGGGTTTCAAATTATAAGAGTTTTAAGAGTTTGTTTGACCACTATCACTTGAACGTTGGAGAGCTAAGATCAGTGCCT
>SNQJ01S0001546.1:66931-95302 GCA_010110895.2 Picea sitchensis
CTCCTCCTTCTTGACCTTTAAAAGGTACGGCTAGCACAGGGGAAGAAGTAACAAGAGTGTAGCAATGGCTAGGCTCTTCCTTCCTTCTTCAATGGCTGAGAATTTCTCTTTTAGGGGACATGAGACAACGACCTACTTGTGTGTTTGTCCCCTAGGGTTTTAAAATCAGTAAAAATTATAAATAAATGCAAGAATATAAGACTACAACCATTCAATTAAGAAGTTTTGCAGAAAAAACACTTACATATCATGATGAAATAACATTGCAAACCCTAGTTGTAAACCTTCCTTCGAGAGAAATGCCAAAAATGCCAATAAAAGCCTTCCTTCAACAAGTGCACCTCACTTAAAGAGAACAAATACCCAACAAGGGCGCAAAAATCAGATCTCACTAGGAGAGTGAGTTGTGTGTTATGTCAAAATGAGGATAAAACTCCTTAATATATACTGTATCATGACCTTTAATTAATTTTAGGTCATAAAAATTAGCCGACAAGGCTTTAAACCAAAATCATACTGTTTTTACATTAAAATGTCAAATTAAAACCCTAACTAAGCTGTAATAAAGGTAAAAGCTCCTTCAAGGGAGGCGCTAGCCCCTTTTAGGGCAAATGAGGCATCCAGGAGCAAAACGTTGACCCTCCAGGGGCTTCTCCAACATGCCACACGTGCCACTGCTGCCTAGTCTGCCTCCAAGAATGACCATGACGTCATGGTAAGAATGGGGGTGCTCTGAGCCTTCCAAGGCCAACGTTTCACTGAAAAGGGGTCATTCCCCCTAGGTCGGACTCTGCCAAAGTGCCTCTGGTGAAATGTCCTTCTTCTTCTCAGGTGCAAAAGCTCAATCAAGCACTGTCCTGTCTCTGCCCCTCTGACAGGTCTCAGCAACCATATGATGGGCTCTTTAGCCCCATGGAGGTCCGAGCTAATCATCTCTCCATGTGTACCGGTCCAAATGGTACCTGTCTGTCGGGCATGGTCTTGCACATCAAAAAATTCGCCCTCCATGGGCTCATTAGTCACAGGGATCATAGCAATGTTAATCACGTTTCATCATTAATATTATCAAACATATGCATAAAACCTTGATATATCATCCAATAGCTCAAAGACATTACAAAGACCTATAATACAAGGCTGAAGAAAAGAACAAGACACCCTATTGGGCTAGTATCCATAAGAAAAGGAAAGTCTCCAAGGGGTATCATCCAAGCCATGTAAAACGAGGTGGTGTGGATAAGGGATGTCCAGACATACGGGTAGAGTGAGAGCCAGGGATGCATGATATTACCTGTGGGTNGACCCCCTTTCCCTTGGCCATGCAACCAAAGGTCACTGCCCTGGCGTGGTAACCAGATAGTGGCAATGTCATGCTGTTAGGTACCCATGAACATAATAGGTTGGCTCGTGATGAGACCCGCTATCCTCTTGGCTAGGTCTTGTTTTTTGTTATTTTTCTTCGGGTCCCTCTTGTTTCTTGCTGAGAGGCTTTTTATTGCCTTCTCGGGGATCCCTGGGCGATGCATCTCGAGGTTTTATTTTTAGGCTTTTGTCTTTTACTAGCTGCTTTTACCTTCTGGGCCTTTAGCCCCTTCTTTCCACGAGATAAGGTGCAACCCCACAAACAGATCATCCTAATGCCCGGACTAGGGGAAAGGGACAGATGAGCGGGAGATAAGATGAAAAAGTGATGATATGATGGGAGCGGACGATGGCTCTTCAGAAATCCCCCCGGTGGCAAACCAAAACCTATGGGTATAGACTTGCTAGGACACCTTGTCAATCCCCCCAATCATGGTCAAGTGGGTTAATGTAAGATCCAAGCAATCGTCAGAGATAAAAGGAGTAAGATGCATATATCTAAAGGTTATAATGATCAAAAGTGACACATACCATGATACCTGGACCAATTACCTTATGGAGCAAGAGCCTTCTCCGATACAAGACCAGGCCGATGGTGATGGATGCTGCTGCTGCTGACAAGATGAATTTGATGAAAGAAGAGAAGTATGGGCCCTCCAGGGCCATGCTCAGGTCAATTCTGCTCTCGGTACTCCATGTCTAGGACCTGTGGGCCTCGAGACATGATCTCCTAGTTATCTCTAAAATCGGGGATAACAACACCAACAACTTTCATGAGGTTGATGCATGATGTATTGAGACCCTTCACCAACTCTTTTGTGGTGGTATATCTGGATGACATCCTCATCTTCAACAGAACTTGGGAGGAGCACATGCAACATATTCAAGCTATATGCCAACCTAGAAAAATGTTGCTTTGACATGAACAAGGTCCAATACTTGGGACACATTGTTGATGAGGATGGGGTACATGTGGCTCGAGCTAAGATTCAAGTCATCCGTGATTGGCCAACCCCGACCACACTAATCGAGCTTCAAAGCTTCTTGGGACTTGCCAACTTCTATCGAAGGTTCGTGTTGATGGATGATGTATTGAGACCCTTCACCAACTCTTTTGTGGTGGTATATCTGGATGATATCCTCATCTTCAGCAGAACTTGGGAGGAGCACATGCAGCATATCCAATAGGTTTTGAGCAGTCTGCGACAACACAAGCTATATGCCAACCTGGAAAAATGCTCCTTTGGCATGAACAAGGTCCAATACTTGGGCTACGTTGTTGATGAGCATGGGGTACATGTGGATCCAGCTAAGATCCAAGTCATCCGTGACTGGCCAGCCCCGACCACACTAATCGAGCTTCGAAGCTTATTGGGACTTGCCAACTTCTATCTAAGGTTCGTGTTGGGATTCTCCCATATTGCGTGGGCCCTCAGCCAAGTGACCAAGGGCGGTGGCAAGGCAAAGTTTGCATGGGGGAAGGCACAACAACGAGCATTTGATGATCTGAAGCATCGCTTGTGCTCAGCTCCAGTACTCTCCTTATCCGATCTGCAACAATCGTTCGAGATTGAGACTGATGCCTTCAACTATGCTGTAGGCGCAGTTCTCACTCAACACGGTCATCCAGTAGCACACCATAGTGAGACACTCTCAGATACCGTTTGGAAATACCCCACCTATGACAAGGAAATATATTCCATTGTGCAAGCCTGCCGTCAATGGAAACATTACATTCTGGGAAAGGAGACAATCATCCACACTGATCACAAGCCTCTGTAGTTCATACAGACATAGGGGAAGTTGCAAAACGACTGCCATCAAAAGTGGTCCACATACCTGCAATAGTTCCATGTCAACATCAAGTATAAGATAGGGAGCACAAATTGTGTCATCGACTGCCTTAGTCGACCTCCCATTGCTGCACTCACCATCGTGCTCCATTCCTGTGGGCATGAGGCATCTGAGTGGCCCCAACTTTATCAGCGTGACCCTGACTTCACCACCACCTATCAGCTCTTGGGTACAGGCGCAAATGTCATCGATTTTCACATTCAGGATGGACTATTATGCCATCTGGGCCACCTCTGTGTTCCCGCAAGCGAGTGTGCAAAGTTGATTTGGGAGGCTCACTATAGTCGGATGGTAGGACATTTTGGCATGGAGAAGACTGTGGCTGTTCTACAGAAACATTTTTATTGGCCAAAACTTCGATAAGATGTCAGCAAGTATATCAGATCTTGCACTGCCTGTGCCATTGCCAAGCCAACCATCAAGAAGCAAGGCTTATGCACCCCTCTTCCTACTCCCGAGAGGCCTTGGGAATCCATCTTGATGGATTACATGTCTGGCCTTCTGTCCACCAAGCAAGGCAATGATTGTGTATTTGTGGTGGTTGATTGGTTTTCGAAGATGGCCATTTTCACAGCCTGCAATAAGAGCATCACAACGAGAGATACTGCCAAGCTCTTCTTCGAACGAGTGTGGGTCCATTTTGGGATACCACAGACCATCATCTCAGATCGAGACAACAGGTTCCTCATCACATTTTGATCGAGTCTCTAGTCACTGTTGGACACCAAGCTCACTAAATCCACTGCCTTCTACCCCCAAACCGATGGCCAAACAAAGGTCGTCAATCGGATGATTATGCACATCCTGCGCATGTATAACTCTAAGCATCCACGTACATGGGATGAGAGTCTTCCCTATGTTCAACACAACTACAACAGGGCTCTCCATAGCTCCATCGACCATAGCCCATTTCAGGTGGGGCTGGGATTCCAACCCTTGGGTCCCATTGATGTTGCACTACCTCTTGCAACCACACAGGCAAAATCTTTCCATGTTCAATCTGAGGCCGACAAAGCCACTAGATTCATTGAGTGGATTCAACACATCTGCCAACAGGTCCATGAGATTTTGCAGAAAGCCATGCTAAGTACAAGCAACGCCATGATCAACACCGGGTACCGCACAAGTTTCAGGTAGGAGACAAGGTCTGGTTACATTTGCAGAAAGAGTGCCTTACAGGGCCCCATCGAAAGCTCCGTCCACTTCGCTATGTGCCATACACTATCACCAAGGCTATGGGTGACAATGCTTTTGAGCTTGACACTCCCCCCTTCCTTAGCTTGCACCTAGTGTTCATTGTGGACCTCCTTCGACCATATTTTCCACCATTATTGGACACCTCAGAGATCGCAGAACAATTGACACCAATAGAGCTCAACCCTAACTGCATGGAACAAACATCCACTGATCAGATACTGGACACACATGTCAAGGGCACTCACCAACAGAGGATCCAACTTTATCGAGTTGTCAAGGCAGGGCAGCTCTTGCACCAAGGCAAGTGGCTCACCTGAGGCTAAATTCAACAGAAATTTCCTCACCTGATGGGGGCACTCAACGCAATGGAGACCATTACTTCCTAAGGGGGAGGACTGATCCAGGTGGATATTGGTGGCCACCCACCTATTCCAACTGGCTCATCTTGACAATTTTTAGTTCAACACGTTTCTCTGTAATGATGATATTTCTTTGTAATAGTGGGTTCTGTACTTCCGGGGTTGTCTTGAAGCCCTACACAGCATCCAAGTGGATATTGGTGGCCGCCCACCTATTGGAACTAGATTATTTTTGAAGTTTTCATATCAATACTTCTTTCTATACTTCCAGGGCCGTTTTGGGGCCCTAAACAATGTTTTTTTTGTCTTGCCATAGTCAAATTGTAAACGAAGTCAAAGTTTGACGGCATAATGTGTAGTTCTCGAAAAGACCTTTCCAACGGGCTATCACACGTCTAAAATGGAGCTCGTATGCAAAAGTTACGACCTTGAGAAGTTGAGATACCAACTTACCCATTGGCGCCCACATAACTTTTGGCGTTTCATCTCCTAGGGTTAGGTTTTTGGATGTCTAGGGTTTTGGCATTCATGAGTAATGTTAAAAAGGCCTTTGGAGCCTCATTGTAATCATTTTGTTCAGACGAATGTGCGTAGCAGCCACATCTCTTCTCAGAGATAGCTATGACCATTCGAGCAAGTTGTTTTCAGTTCTGCCATTTTACAGTTTCAGCCTATTTTCTTTATTCAATAGAAGTTATTGTTTACCGGATATCTGTTGTTGTTCTTTGTATCTCTGTGTTATTGTATTCAATCTGTTATTCATTTCGTTCCGCTCATAAATCCGGATCATATATTCTCTCTATTTCGCATGAAATTTTTCCAGAACTAACATGGGAGCTTTTTGTACCTATGAATATTGTACAGGGGACTTTCTCATGCTTGAGAAAACGGACTGTTTAGAAGAACAGATCTTCATAAAGAGAAAGCATGGCCTATCTATGGGGAAGCAGATGCCTTGTATTTTTAGTAGGCATCAGAGCCTCTCTATTATTTATTTTAAGACTATTGTTTATATGCTTCCATCGTTTTTCTGTCTTATTTTCAATATGCATGCACTGATAGGCACATTTATTTCTGTTGATCTAGGCCTGCAGAAAGAGAAAAGATAGTAAGAATAGCAGTGTTGTTTAAACCAATCACTTTTGCAGTTCCAATTTATGCCAAAAATACATGGCTGTAAGCCTCCTAGTACCAGTTATTCAGATTATGCTTTCTCATCAGTCAATAATATGTCATAACTTTGACTGTGATGTGCTTTAAAGCCTCTCCTTTTTTTCTCATTTTGATGTGATAAAAGTGCTATTACTATTATGGATTCGAAGCTATACGATGTGAAATTATTCATAATGTTAATTAGTTTTCTGCATATATGTTTTTTCCCTTTGAAAATTTCTTAGGACCAGGTTATGCAACTTCTGTTTTCTTCTGTGGTCAAATTGATTTTATATATCAACTGAATCTTTCTTTTATGATGGTTTTAAATTCTGTTTATCCAATTCTTATTTTGTAAAAACACCTTGTAAAAGATCATTTTCCTCGCCGTTCATTATTCTGAAACTACTGTTCTATTGTTATTCTTCCTAATCTGCTAACTACGTTGATGGTATTACTAGTTAGAGTTCAGCATTGGGTCCAGCCTCAATCCATCATTCTTTCTATGATCTTGTATGTGTGGGAGCTTATTGTTTAAACTCATGAAGTGACAAGCTCAAGCCTATGACTTGCCAGCGCGCTGCTGTCCTTGATACTATTGTAATTTCAACAAAGTAAAAGAAATATTATTGGGCATGCAAAATTAACCTGGCAGTCTGCTTATTAATATTACATACAATCCCCCATGGGGGCAATTATTATGAAATGATATACATTATGCAAACAACAATTGTTGCTCTAGACCACTGGATGTTCAAGTAAGAAACCTTACACTGAGGCTTTCATGGTAATCTGGATCGTTAAAATTTTTAATTCCTCTGAAAATTGTAATCGTATAAAATGAGAGATGTTAAAGGTAATAGAATATTCTGATAACTATGGAGATAACTATATTTGGTTAGCTTTTTATGCATTTTCTCTTTAGTATTCCATAAACATTTGCTTCCTTTCTCAGTTTAGTTTCATGTGAGTTGTTTGTTTTAACATCTCCGAGGCCTTAAAAAGAGCAATATTCTGACAGTGCAGGCACTGGCTTATTATCTATGATGTCATTACGTGCCATGAGTGAAACAACATCCCGTTCTCAAGACCATCCAAAGGAGGGTCTGGTCACAGCTTGTGAGGCTTATCTTCCAATGGTAAAGTTGGCTCGAAAGGTTTTGCGGCTGAATGGAATGGAGGGTAGAATACGGCTTATTCACAAACGCTCCGATGAGTTACAAATTGGTTCTGACTTACCTTATCGTGCAGATATTCTAGTAAGAAATCTTAAAATATTATGTTGTTTTTCTGGAATTTTCTAGGCCATTTTAGAGTTGCATGATAACAAATGATTTTGTGGAGAAGTGTTCAAGTAGCATCCTTAATAGTCAATTACTATATGCTTGAATTGGAGGCTTTCTGTTCGCATAGAGTAAATAATCTTTTTGATAAGTTTCTTTGATATGCTTTAATTATTGCGCTGGGTGTAGAAATTATGAGAATCTCTTCTTAATGCAAATTTAGAATTTTCACTTCAAACATGAGGTTCCCTAGATCTATTTCCCGTGAACTTTCAGCCTCACAGCTGAATCTGAAATATAACTTACAGCAGTGTATATTTCACTTCTGTCCAACCAAATACACAAGGCAGACCAAGAATATGAACACCGAACAAGTATACTTCAAGGGAAATATGTTTCCAGGCCTTAGGGCACAAATCCCAACATATAACAGATTTGAAAATTACTTAGTTACAATGGATTTATTACAGCCATAAATCTGCCCACTTAGCTTTTATATGTTTGTCAAATCTCTCAACAAAATTGGCTAGCTGTTCATGATAAATCTCCATACCAAACAGCCCTAGAAACTACTCATTCACCATGAGAATATAAGTTGAAAATCAGATCTGCAAGTACACAAAGTTTGGACAATTAAGCACACTTCGTGTTTAGATAAGAATGAAGTTACAATTATATACCAACAACTTATCACAAGCTGGTACAAGATATTCCTTTATCAGAAGCTAGGATTCTCCAATGCTCTTCAAACCCTAGCTAGGGCATCCACAATCAATAGCAAACCCTAACCAGCAATACAAAGGCTTAGCAAGGCATTCCACCAAGCTATCTAGCCACACAAAAGGCTCCACAACAAGCTAGCATCAACACCAAGAATTCCACGCTTGATCTTTCACCAAGCTTGCCTCACACAAAACCTCTCCGAGCAAAGTGCTCCAAGTCTCCTCTAGGTTTCTTTACCACAAACCTTAGGTCCTTCTCACACGAGGACTCAAACACCTCAAGCTTCGAGTCTCCTCTAGGTTTGTCTCTCACAAACCCGAGTGCCATCCTCCCTTGCATCAAGACAAGTACAAAGACTCAAGGCAAGTTCATTTTTAAGATACAAATGATCTAATGAACTCTCACATTTCTAAGACAAGATGGTGTGAATTATTGAATACAACTAAAGATTCTATCCTTGATTTATATAGAGTAGGTGAGGGAGGCCAAAAATAGTAAATTGGTCAAGGTCCACAAACGACTAACTCAACCGACCTAATTAATCACTAGCCAAGTCCACACTTGGAGCACACCAACTTTAAGGTGGCAAATGTCAAGCTCCAAGGTAAGCACATCCATCAAGTAAGGGTCCCAAGGTGAGTGCTCCACAAGATCAAGGTCCAATGCTTTTCTCGATAGATATTCAACTCTCCAATTGCTACCTCCTAAACCATGTCTTCTCTAGGTCCACCATGCCACCATGAATTCTCCTTAACCCAAGCATCCTCAAGTCAAGCACAAGTCTCCATGTAATCCACGAAGTGGTCCCATGCTACCCAGGGCTAAATGACCTCCTTATAAAGGCCCCAACACTCTTCCTCCATATATGTTCTCCTCCTAAGCAAACGACCAAGCCCTTCATGTGCACCTCATAAAGAATGTCACCATGCCACATAAGATACCCAGAGGTGCTTTTCCGATTTGTATCACTGCCTGCCCAATCTGAATTAGAGAACCCCTACAACCTCACACCATATCCACCAAGGTATAGCAATCCATATCCTATTGTGCCTTGTAAGTATCTGAGCACGTGCTTTGCTGCCACCTAATGAACCTCCCTCGGCTCCACCATGAATTGGCTCAACGTGTTAACAACAAAACAAATATTTGGTTGAGTGTTGACCAGATACATCAACGAGCCAATCAACTGCCTATACTGTCTGGAGTCTGCCAACTTTGAAGTTGAAGAATCAATCTTCTTCAGGTTGGTCCCCATTGGAGCGACGATCGGTCTGCTATCCTGCATTCAGAATCTCTTCAGGATCTATAAAATGTACTTCCCCTGTCCGAGGAAGATCTCGCTCGTTCGCTACTAAACCTCAAGTCCCAGAAAATAATGCCTCAAGTCCCAGAAAATAATGCATCCGCCCAATGTCCTTCATCTCAAATTCTGACGCTAGATCTGATTTGCAACCTGCAATCAGACTCTCTGCACCTGTTAGAATGAGATCATCCACATACAACACAAAGATGAGGATCTCAGATCCAATCAACAAGAAGTATAGGTTGGGATTTGCCTCACTCTTGGTGAAGCCCATGTCCTGCAGATAATTGTCAATTCTGGAGTACCAGGCCCTGGGTGCCCGTTTGAGTCCATACAAGGCTTTCTTAAGCCTGCATACATGTGTCTTCCTATCATGGACCTCAAACCTTTGTGGTTGCTCAATGTAGACCTCTTCCTCAATGATGCCGTTGAGGAAGGCGGTTTTCACATCCATCTATTAGATGCTCCATCCCATCTCAAAAGCTATAGAGATAACTGCTCGAATAAAGGAATATCTGGCTACAGGAGAAAAAGTCTCCTCGTAGTCTACTCTCTCTCTCTGAGAAAACCCACGAACCACAAATCTAGCCTTGTACTTCTCCACACTGCCATCTGCTGCATGATTTACCTTGTAAAGCCACCTAGAAGTCACAACTGACTTCCCCTCTAGTCTTGTCACAATCTCCTAGACATCATTCCTCATGATGGAGTTGTGCTCCTCCACCATGGCATCTCTCCACACCTGCTGGTTGGCTACTTCCTCAAAGATGGAGGGCTTTGAGTCTATGATGTTGGTCATCAAAACCATATACTGTAGAAATTTACACGGGGGTATGCTCTCCCTAGATGTGGACCTGGGAGGCTCAACATGCTCTCGAGCATCCCACAAAGTCTATTCAAATCACCTAGGCCTCTTGACTGAAGTCGAAGGGGATGACTACTCCCTCACATCCTCTGGAGTTTGGCTTCCTGCACTGGAAGTCTCAGCCCTTGGCTCCTCCTTTGGTTCCTCCTCTTGAGGATCCTCTGCAACTTGAAGAAATAAAACTAAGGAAGATAAAATGTTTCTAAACTACAGTAAAATCAGGTTCTTCTTCTTATGACAATGCACCATTAAATAACACAACAAGCACAAAGAGAAGGTTTTATTTATATCAGTTTGCTGTAAGCATACATTCACTCAGGCAGAGTTTACATATGTCATACGACCTATATAGGTCCTTACTCTTGATGATAAAGTTTGACAAAAAAAAACACAAAATACAAAACTGGAGTTGCTGCTTAGCTTATATTCGACTGGTGACTTCTCTAAACACAACTCATACAAATATCTCTGAATTGGGCATGCTTTACTTTCCAGGTTGGGTGAAGGTGCAATCCGTACGTACATCGTAGAGTATGAATTCCTGCCTCTTGCCACTGTTTGCTACTTCAACCAGTAGTGTATCAACCCTGTCATAGCCTTCTCTGTTTCCTTCAACGTCTACTCGGATTCTATCCTTTAACTGAGATAATGGCTGGCCCTTAGCTCGGCTCCTCATATCTTTAATGAAGCTTAAGCTTACTTCCTGGTGCACACACAGAAGCCCGACTTGGATTTTGTAGAGACCCGACTTGGTCTCTGTCTATGCTTCCCTCCAGATATAGAGAGACCAGACTTGGTCTCTTGTCTATGCTTCCCTCTAGATGTAGAGAGACCCAACTTGATCTCTTGTCTATGCTTCCCTCCAGATGTAGAGAGACCCAACTTGGTCTCTGTCTATGCTTCCCTCCTGCTGCATATAGAGAGACTCGACTTGGTCTCTGTCTCGGCCCTTCTCGGCCTCCTCTCCTTTGCTATTTGGTAGACCCTGTCTCGGTCCTTGTGGAGTGCCTCCACACACTTAGTCGACCTCCCTCTCTTTTTCCCTAGTTTTGATAGAGATGCTTCTAGGTTACTTGTAACCCTAGCATCCTTTCCTCATTCAATCCTAGCCCTCATATCCTCTCATTATGAACTTGATCCAAGGATGGGGATTTAATCAAGCAGTGAAATGCATGAACGACCGAGATGCATTCTTAGCTTGAGTTAGGTGGTCCCCACTATTTTAATTTTTGTCTAGTCATAAGATGGGTTTCCTCCTCATTATTAGACACCCCTAATGAGGAGGAATTACCTAGCCGAGCTATACTCTAACACAACTGCTGGTAGGTCCCGAGATTTCTTAGATGCCAAGTTCTCCTCAAACTTGACATCTCGGCTCACCACCGTCTTGTGATGATCTGGAAATTACACTCTGTAGGCCTTTGAATCCTCACTGTACCCCACCAAAATGCCCCTCTCCCCTGAGGGCTACACCTTTGTCCTCTTCTCCACATGAATGTGGATATGGACTAGACAACCAAAAATCCTGAGATGTCCTATCTTAGGTCTGCTGCCTATGAATGCCTCCTCCAGTGTTTATCCTTGGTCTTCATGAAGTAGATCCAGGTCTTCCTGGAGAAGTCATCAATGAAGGTCACATTAGTAGGATGCGCCCTTCATTGAAGCTACTAACATAGGCCCGCTAACGTCTGAATGGATAAGATCCAAGATGCCCTTGGATCGAGTCTCGTTGCTAGGAAAGGTTGCCTTGACATTCTTGCCAAGTGCGCAGCCTTTCACACCCCTTGTTGGTCCAGACTGAATTCTGGAAGCCCAATGTCCATTTGCCTCAGTAATGGTAGAGCTCTATGATGGAGATGAACCATCCTTTTGTGCCACAGATCGCACAAGTTCTCACTGGTGTGCAACAATGCTTGTGCAGGTTGGCCCTGAAGTCTGTAAAGGTTCCCATCCCGGACTCCAATCCTCATAGCAGTATCTGGACTGGTTCCCTTTGGGTGAATGAACACCTGCCCTCTTCGGAAGTCAACCTCATAACCTTTTTCCTCCATGACTGAGATGGACAATAGGTTCTTCTTCAGGCTAGGTACATAAAGTACCTTTTGCGCATTAAAGGACCCCTTGACTCCAACTGGAACGACACTATCCCCTAATCCCTGACTCCATACTTGGCCTCATTGCCAAGTTCTACGTGGGGATCTGAGTCATCCTCTAAAAAGCTACTGAATAGCTCTCTAGCCTCTGTCATGTGGTGGGAGGCACCACTGTCCAAGTACCAAGCACTCTTGGGAGTAGTGCCGGTGGAAAGACAAGACATTAATGCACAATCATTCTCGAACTTGCATGCAAGTTCGCTCGACTGTGTCTTTGCAACTGTTTGCGGCTTCCCCTTGACCATCTTCCTCTGTGGACACTGCGAAGCGAAATGGCCATTCTTATGGCAGATATCAAATTTGATCTTGCTCATATCTCTCTTCTGCCTAGATTGCTGTCCCTCTCCCTGACTGTCACCCTTCTTGACAACTTTTCCTTTGCCTTTCTTTGTCTTGCTGACAAGGGCTAAGTTGTCATCTGTTGCCCCTCCTCCCTGCTTACCATATCTGGACTCTATACAAGTCTCCTCCTGAATGCAGTCATCCAAAAGTCTCTCCCACTTGGGAAGTTTCTCTCTGGCACAAATGCCCATGATGAATGGTTCCCAAGCCTTGGAAAACCCATTCAGAGCAACATTTACTAACTCTGCATCCAGGATTGTCTCTCCCACAACTGCAAGTTGGTCATAGATCTATGTGATCCTCATAAGGTAACTGGTTACATTGTCTGAGGTGGACAATATGCATTCTTTCAGTTTGGTTTTGAGGATCATCTTCCAACTCATATTGTCACTTTGAAAGAGTGACACAAGGGCATCAAGCATCTCCTTAGATCTGGTCTTTTCTGCAACATGCGTGATTAGATGATCCTTGATGGCTTCAAGGATCACCCTTTGCGTCTTTATATCCTTCTTATCCCATGCTGCCTGCACTGCTGGGCCTACCACTGCTGGCGTACCCCCTGAGGTCTGCGTTGGAGCTGGAGGAGGGTTGGTCATGACTTCTCACAAATCTTGTTCCTTCAAGATCACTGAGAGTCTTGCTTTCCAAGGCAAGAAGTTGGAAACCCCATCTATTTGATTCTCAACCTTCACACTTGTTACTGACATGGTTGATCCGAGCTGTGTCCTTTACCCTGTTGAAGTAATCTGCATTGAATACAATAGATCTGCTTTTCTTTTAGAGCTAGAGCTAGAGCTCTGATATCGTGTTAATTTCTCTAAAATCAGCTAACTAAGTGAATAGATCAGATCTAATTACTTTGCTGAAATTATTAACCCTTGCATGCAACGGAAAACGAGAAAAGCAATCACACATAGTACACAATTATTTCAGCTCTTCTAGATCAGTTCATCATTCAAAATATCTTCAAAACTTACAAGAGCTCCCCTCACAGGGAAAATGGCTCTAAGAAAGAAAAACTGCAACTAAAATCTGCAAACCTGAAAAATTACAACACCTTGATTTGCGTGCTTACTAATCACTGAGGTTATCTATACAACCTACTGTATGGATGGATCTGACTACTGTAATAAATGCATCTCACAAGTGCTACCTTGATCTGCGTGTTGCCTCAAAATCCATGCTGCCTCGATTTTCGTATTGCATCGAAATCCATGTTGCCTTGATTTTCGTGCTCTCTGGAAATCCGTGCTACCTCGATTTCCATGTTGCCTCGAAATCCATGCTACCTCAAAATCCATGTTGTACTTGTCCCTCTTCCTTGCCAATGCTGGAAAAACCAGAGCAGATTTTTCATCTCCTTCACCTCACGTGACGTGTGAAAATGAATTTTCCTTGTGTTTTTTTCCTTTACCCTTTTCGTCTTTTGTTTTTTTGACTTGAACCATTTACCTAATTTCATTGGTCAAGATTAGATTGTGAGATCAATGACTCTTTTTTAATTAAATCATTAAGTGACTTTAACTTAGTCACTTTATTAATTAAAAGTCACTTTAATAAAAGACATTCACTTTATTAATAAATTAATAAAGTGAATGCTAGGAAAGGTATAGGATACATTTAATGACAATTTCCACAAGTAGACATCCTTACGGAAATACTTGTTTGAGCTACAAACACTAACAAACACAATACTAGGTAAGAGATCTTTTTTAGTTATAGGTTATCGTTATGGTTGTTAGTTTTGTAGCTTGGTAGGTGTCTCAACACGGGCCTAAGTGTCCTAGGCATGCTGATGGACACATTAAATACCCAGATCAACTTTATTTATTTTATCCTAAGTTTTAACTTAGGAAAAATTAAAAAGTCACTTAAATGACTTTTTACTTAGATTTCTGAAAAAATCATTTTTTAGAAATTAATAATTCAGAAAAGTGTATTTTTGGAGGCTTCTAGAAGTCTCTTGAAAAAGTGAATTAGAGAGATAAATAGAAGGGTTGAGGGTGAGAGGGACACATATTCTCATTTGTGAGAAGAGGAAGAGGGTGCTTGGGCAAGAGAAGAATAGGGAGCAACTGAGGCAGAGAAGGCGAGTTCTGGGCCAAATTTGGGAAGCCAACATAGGCCATACTTGGGCTATACTGTGCAACAAAGGGAGGTCGAACTCAGGCCGCATACAACAGCCATCCGAGGGCCAATTTTTCTGGGTCAAAAAAGCTGGGCCGATTTTTCAAAGTTGAAAAAGCGGGGTTGAAAAAGCAGGAAAGAAAAGTAGACTCGAAAAAGCAAGCCGAGTTTGCTGGGCTGTTTTTGTTGAGGGAGCGAGGAAACTTGCTGAGGAAATTTTTGTAAGAAATTTCAGATTTTCTGCTGCTGTAAATTCTCTTGAAAGCCCATAATAGAAGCCCCTCTTTACTGGTTTTCCCCACACTGGGGTTTCCAGGGTACTTCTGGTGTTGTCTATTTTTATGTTTGGTTATGTGTATGCTTTTGTTGTCATTTTTATGGTTTATTATTCATCTGTAGGTTAACTGCATGATTCTGAAATTTATATCAGCGAAGTAAATTTTTGAGTTTAGTAATTATTGGCATTAATCTCAGTGATTGAGTAATAGGAAAAATTAACATGGTATAAGAGCTCAACCTCTGAATTACAGAAGGAGCCAAGTTACTTTGTTGTGCAGACCAAGGAGTGAATCAACAAAGGAGGACGTGTGTGGTAAACAGAGCAACAAACTCAAATGAGTAGTGCAGGCTTAAGGTTTGAGGACAGGCTCGACGGTGCCTCAAATTTCTGTCCTTGGAGGGAGCGTATTGGCTTGGTACTGGAGGAGATTGGACTGTTGGAAATTGCTGAAGGCAAAGTGGCAACCCTTGCTGATCCAGTACAACTAGCAGCTCACAACAAGAAAGATGTCAAGGCCAGGAGGATAATTGTGGATGGAGTCAAGGACCACATTATTCCTCATTTGTCTGGCAAGAAGACAACGAAAGACATGTGGGAGGCCCTAGTGAAGCTGTACCAGTCTGACAACCAGAGCAGGAAGATGCTGCTTAGAGAGAAGATGAGAAGCACGAAGATGGCCAAGGGAGAGTCGGTGGTCACTTACCTCACAAAGTTCACTTAGATTAGAGATGAACTGACAGCTGTGGGAGAGGCTGTGGATGAGACTGAGTTGGTGAGGGCAGCCTTGAATGGCTTCACCAAGCAGTGGGAAGTATTTGTCGTGGAGTGGTGGCTCGGGAGAAGCTCCCTGATTGGCAGGAGGAGCTGAGACTTGATGCCACTCAGGCTAGCCAGCCAAAGAGTGAAGAGGAAGAGAATGTGGTTCTTCATGCAAAGAAGGGAAGTGGAGCGGGAGGTTTCAAAGACATGGGCAAAGTGAAATGCTTTGCATGTTACAAGACTGACCAACATTTCACATTGTTGCACATCAGATCATAGAGACTTGACTTTGGAGGCTTACATGGCATCATGGAGGATCTTATTCAGCCCCTAGTACCAAAACAACTTCCCTAGGAGAGGCAAAACGTCATCTTTTGAGGCTTGACGTCATGCTTGAGGGGGTTTGGTGGTGATAGAGTTATTGCACATTGACACTTGGCATGTTTTGACCAGAGGAGGCATGGATTGACCCTGGCACATGATGAGGAGGCTCAAGGAGCCACAACGACTTGTTCAAGGTGTCAAAACATCCCCTAAAGGGGTGATGTCATCTCTTTTTTAGGGTTTCTATTGTGTTAAAGTGAAAATTAAATATTATTATTTGATGCAAGGGGTAAGATAAGGGTTTTTGGACCCCTTATCTTATGTTATACCCTTCCTAAGTGGACAAACTATGTTTTAAGGTGTTTGTATAAATAGAGATCATGTGAATCTCATTTCACAACATATCTCTCCCATTGTGAGAGGTACTTGGATGAAATTTTCGCCCTCTTTGGGAAATCTCTATCTCTTATGCTATTTGTTATGGTTTCTCTTTACTATAGGATGGATGGATGATGCGCTAGCTCTCTTGGAGGATTATTTTATTGCTTATGGTGGAATTTGTTTGGTGAATTAGGGTTTCATCTTGTTAATGCTTCAACTTGGTAAGGATTTCATGGTTATTACTCTCTTTTCTTGGTTGTAAGCTTAATGTGATGATATCTTGGGGAGTATAAGGGCGTACACCCGCCTCTAAGTCTATTTTTATTTTTTGGAATAATCTATTGTGCAAAGATACTAGGAGTAAGAGGGTTTACACCCTCCTAGGTTTTCCTTGTTTGTTAGGGTTTGCCTTGGGGAGTAAAAGGTTTCACACCCCCAAGGAAGTAACTCTTCCAACTTGTTTGATCAAGAGATTCCATTTACCCAATGGTTAGAGGCACTAGTTCAATTGCATTGGAGAAATAAAATCTTGCATTGGTAAACGTGAATTTTTGGAATTTTGAGATTTTCTAAATTAGAAAGTGATCTTTGTGCCTAAGGCACCTTTGAGCCACTAGGGTGTTTTGTTTCTCCAAGTATTTCGTGCTGCTGTTACAACTTAAATCTATAGCCATTAGGGCGGTAGAAACCCTAAAACAAATCTCTTAATAACTCACAAACCAACCGTTAGAAGTTGCTAAAAATCTGTCCCTATAATCTACTAGTCTCAATGCACTTTATGGGTGGATTGTGGGCAAGTTTTGGTGGTTGACTTCTTTGCTGTAATAACTTGTTTGTTACAGCCATAAGACTGATAATTATTACTGCAGTAATTTGTTTATGACAACCTTACTTTTATGCTAAAGTCTTGCTCTTTCATTCTCGAGTTAAACTAGTCTTTACTAGCTTGTCTCTTGCTTATTCAACTAGACTTTTAGCACTTATTTTGCAGTTCTTATTACTCTTTACATGCTGATATATGTTATTGTTTATTGCTGCAATTAGGGACA
Source organism: Picea sitchensis (assembly GCA_010110895.2). Taxonomy (NCBI): domain Eukaryota; kingdom Viridiplantae; phylum Streptophyta; class Pinopsida; order Pinales; family Pinaceae; genus Picea; species Picea sitchensis. Next base: position 84,445 of record SNQJ01S0001546.1, read on the forward strand.
ACAAGATTAACTTGCTTGTCCACTTAACATACTATATGCAAACTTGGCTTTTCTTGTGTCTCAGGTAGGTACTATCTCTTTGCAGGTCACTCAAGGATTTGGCAACCTCAAACAACCCTCAAGACTCATTACCAAGCTCCCTTTTTCATCTAGCAACCTGACCTATAGGGACATTCATTCATATATCACATTTTTCATCTCATTTCCCCTTAGGGTCACTATGATTCCCCCCTTCAGGTGATTCTTTCATCTCTAAAGTGACGGGAATACCTGCCTAAGGTGACAGTGGGTAGGTGTTCTCTAAGTTGTCGCCATTTGGTGGTTGGGTCATGCTTTTCCCAACCTACAACTTGTGTGATAATAGGGCCGAAAAATCAGGCCGAAAAAGTGCGAGCGAAAAAGCAGGTCAAAAAAGCGGGGCTGAAAAAGCAGGCCGAGTTTGCTGGGTTGTTTTTGTTGAGGGAGTGAGGAAACTTGATGAAGAAATTTCAGATTTTTTGCTGCTGTAAATTCTCTTGAAAGCCCATAATAGAAGACCCTCTTTGTTGGTTTTCCCCACACCGGGGTTTCCAGGGTATTTATGGTGTTGTCTATTTTTTTGCTTGGTTTTGTGAATGTTTTTTCTCTCATTTTTATGGTTTATTACTCAACTGTAGGTTAACTGCATAATTCTGAAATTTATATCAGCAAAGTAAATTTATGAGTTTAGTAATTATTGGCATTAATCTCAGTGACTGAGTAATAGGAAAATTTAACAATGGTTAACAACCAATTTTGAAACAAATTTTGTATTGTAAATAAATGTTCCTATGCAATAGAAAATCAATTGAGTAGAGTGAAAATTATTCCTTGGCTTCTCATGTATGTGTGCTTTGGAAAACCAACATGGTACTAGAACCTTTACTAGTTTTATAAGCTTGTAAGAGGAGAATATACAATTTGAGGGGGGTTCAAATCACTTGTGGAGAGCATCACACCAAATAGAAAGTTTGGTTTTAGTTCCCAACTATTCATGGTTCCTAGAAGAGTCAATCCCAAAAACATGCCCTAGTGGGTTGTCCAGGAGTGGAAACGATGTGAGATTTTGTTCTTGGCGACAAACGAATTAATCATTGTAGCAGATAGCTATTGGGAAGAGAAAAACATCGATTAGTTGATAGATAGATTCCATCCATTTTGATTGGAGAGGCCATTTCCTTCTTCAAAATTTTTCAAAGTAAAAATAATGAGGTCCCAAAGACAACTTGTAATTCAATCAATGTTGCAACTACTTATTGATTTGGTTTGGATTTGAAGAGAAGATACTATCTCATCTCAGTAACTGCTGTACATCGAATAGGATGCCATATTATTGTAGAATTTCTTTAGCAGGAAAAAATACCACACCATCCAATCTAGACAAATTAAACTCGTTTTAGAGAAGGTTGTCATTGCTAATTATACCTAGTTCAATGTGGTTGTTATTGAGGAGGGCTGTCGATTGCTGAAAAGAAAAATTATGGTTTGTTACGTTCGCTACTGCTCCAAGTCTTTGCTATTGAAAAGGAATTAGATAGTGCAAGTGTTGCAACCCTTGACATCAAAGTTGAAGGATTCATATTATTTTTGTCATGTTGACCTATAGGAGTCACTAATAAGAACAATGACACATGTTTATTGACATGCTGTACCATAAGAAAAACCACTATGTTTAAGTTGTGTATGATTATTGATGTGTTGACCCATAGGAATAATTCACTTTATCTATATAAAAATGCGAGTGATGATGAACATATCAAGTTGGTGGAGCCATTGATAAGTGAATTGGGATCATGTGTGGCTTTTACTACATAAATAATGGTGATAGACATTGCTACCCCTCATTTTGCATGAGGCCCATATTAGTGAATTTTTTCACTACCCTCGTGATTTTCATCACAAAGAGCTTTGGATGGCTTGGGTTTTCACTTGGTTCCTTGGATTGTTGATGGCATGGATGATGATGTGCTAGAGGTTTTGATGTTTTATTGCTTAGTATACTTGCTCATCATAGAGAGATAGCATTACACTTGATCATGTGATGTTCTAGTCTCCATTCTTTGCTAAATGATTGGACATGAGGATGTATGGATCCCTTGGTGGAACACCCTACCACTTTGGGGCTAAGTAGACATTATATTGGCATCTCCATTTGATTACCTTCATCATGGCATAGAGTTCTTGACATGTACTCACCTTTTTACATGTGTTTTGTTACTTGGATGGATAGATATGGGCATGGTTAGGTCTTCTTTTCTCCAACGCCCTAGCTCTCATGGATGCTATTCACAGGTGGAAGGGTTGCTTGTGGTATGGAGCATGGTTCTACCTAGAGTGCCCACCTTCTTGGGCCCACATTTGGAGGCATATGCTCATTCATCATCACTTCATGCATATTTTGATGAGGTTGTCCTTCTCCTTGATGAATTGGTTGGATTCTTGGTGACTTGGCACTTGATTCATGGCTTGTTTGACTCACTCTTCCTTGGATATACCACCATGCACACCTTCTCATGCATCATTGCTCATACATGCCAACTTTGAAGGAGTATCCCACTCTTCCAACTATTATCCCCAAGGAAATGGTCTTGCGGAATCAAGTAACAATAATTTAATGACCATTATCAAGAAAGCAATGGGGGATAACAAGAAAAGTTGGGATAGTAACATAAAGCACACTCTATGCGTTGAAGTTACTTCGCTTATTCATCTAAAGATCCCAATATACTAGGTTTTGCAGCAATTCACATCCAACTAGGATGCAATTCAGGGAAGGATTAATCAATTGATAGAACTTGATGGAAGTAGAAGGAAGTCCTTCCTTTGACCATTTTGCAAAGAGTTAGGAAAATTTTAAATTAACATTTGATAAGAAGGCTTGCCCAAGGATGTTACAAAAAGGTGATTTTGTTCTCGTGTGGAATAAAAGAAAGGAAAAACTAGGAAAGCATGGCAAGTTCGACAGTTTATGGTTGGTTCCTTACTAGATGAAGATGTTTTAGGTACCAATACTTTCTATTTCATATCTTCTTTGGCATTGTTGGCTTATGCCTTATTTTGTATAGCCAATTTTGAAGAATTTTGAAGAATTTTGTAGTATGAACATTATGATGGAATTGTGATGTGGTGTTTAGGGATGTTGATATGGATGCATCCCGCCACATGTTTTTGCTTGATTTGGGTGGTCATTGCTAGCAGGTACATGCCAAGATTCTAAGGCTCTCATGCACTCCCAAGAGGAGCACATGTCCCCAAGTTGGAGCTAGTTGTTACCCCTCATTTTGCATGAGGTCTACACCAGTGAATTTTTTCACTAAGCTTGTGATTTTTATCACAAAGACATGTTTACAAGTTGATGGAGCTTTGGATGGCCTATGGGTTGTGAGTTCACTTGATGATTTTGATGCCTTGGTTGATAGTTGATAAGATGATATAGTCATCACTATCTTGATGGTGTTTTCCTTGCTATACTTGCTTATCATAGAGAGATAGCATTTCACTTGGTCATGTGATGTTCTAGCCTTCATTTATGCTAGGAAGTTTTGGTATATGAGGATACATGACTCCCTTGATGGAACACCTTAACACTTTTGGGCTAAATTGGCATCGTATTGGCATCCTCATTTGGTTGGTTTCATGATGGTGTAGAGCACTTGGCACTTTCCTTTTGCTTTCATTTGATTTACACATTCATTTGGGATAATTTAACATGGTCTAGCATGATTGAAGCCTTGGTACAAGAACACCCTAGCATTCATGGGCTTATTTTTCATTGATATAGTATCCCAACTATGGTTTCAAGAGAGCGCTCCTCACTTGTACTCTTTCCTAGGTGGATCTAGCCCTTTCAACAACTAGCTTTGCATGCTTTTGACTTGTTTAGAGCCCTTTGTACTTGGATGCCCTTGATTGGTTGGAGATTCTTGGCACATGGGTCATGAGAAGTGTATATTTTAACCTTGTACAATTAATTACTGCAAAAGGATTCTTAATAAAAACATAAAAGATATAATGGCACACACACACATTACACAGAGATTTTACCCCGGAAACCCAAATCAGGAAAACCAACAGCCTATTTAGTGTCGCACCTCTAATTCTTTAATCATCATCTTCTTCATTGTTTACAATACAATATACATAGGATCCCGCGACATCCAAAACTTCTAATCCATTGACCCAGATTAGTCAATAATCATAATTCCTTAACCAGAATTAGAAAACCGTCGGCGAAAACCATGTGCTAAAAAACCGCTAAAAACAGACGCAAAAAACCACCAATTTTTTTTTTCAGGGGCTCTGCCCCCTTGCGACCTTTGGCAACCCTCCTGCTAAGGGGAGCCTAGCTCCCCCCTTCCCCCCCGACAACCCCTTGCAAACCCCCTTCCAATCGGGGGCTAGCCCCCCCAACCCCCTTGTGACCCCTTGCAAACCCCCTGCTAAGGGGGGCCTACCCCCCCCATGACCCTCCCGCGCGCCCAACTCAATGCAAACACTAGGTTCAATCAGGCAAGGGATATAACACATAACCAACAAGAAGCACTCCCTCATTTTACTCTTGATGGCACATATATAGAGACATATATACACTTGGCATCACTTTATGGCTTGAATGGTGATGTCATTCCCCTTTCATGAGTTGGTACATCACTTGGATGAGTTGGCACGTGATTATGGTTTGTTTGAATCTTTCCTCCGCGGATTTAGCACATTGCACATTATTCCATGATTTGTTGCACACTTTATGTCAGTGTTGAAAAAATAGCCGTTTTTTCGCGACTTTTTGTAAAAGTTGCTACTTTTACCCTGAGCTGACTTTGACTCTCGAAAAAATTGTGATCTTTTGTATTTTCAAAAATTCCCGATTTTTACTAAAAATTGCCAACTTTTACCAAAAAGTCTCCGGACGCAAGGAACCCGCGGGCATAAGGGTGCATTTTTTTTTTTTTGGTCATTTGTGTTTTTTTGCTTGTGGAGAAGGAAGGAGAAGGGTTTGTGGTCTTCCTCAATCACTGTGGAGGCAACTTAACAACCATCATCATCACCATCAAGGATTTCTAAGTGGAGCAAGGGTTCAATTTCATTTGCCAACCGGTGTTGAATCTTCCATTCATAGGTATGTATCTAAATCCCTCCATTCATAGGAGGAGTGGCCTGAAGACATGATGGAGGGTGATGTGCAAACATCAACACAACCTTCTACACTTATTGATACACCTACTCTTGCACACCAGTGGTCATCCACTATCAGATACAGGGCCTTCTACTATCAGGGGTAGGCCTCACAAACAACACCTTATCTTTTCTCGTAAAAGGGGGAGAGGTGGAGGCCGACATTGATATTAGATAGCTAACTACTAGTTTTGTTTCATTTGTCATTGTAAATCATACATCTATAGACTCCATCATGATGATGAATCATGAGATACATTTTATAATTATATATGTGATGTCATTTTGTATTTGAGAGGCCCTTCAACATTCAATATCGACTTTGATGTATAATTTTTTATTTTGGCATCCACTAGTGACTACATATATATCAGTGATTTCTCCATATTTATGTGCCAATGTGTTTATCTGATGTTGTTGTTGCTTTATATGTTTAAAATTTTGAAAAAATGAATATATTTTGTATTTTTTAATGTTTATCGTGGTTTTCTGATTTTTTTCCAAAACGATTTTTTCCGGACCCTGGCCGACTTTTTGCCGATGCCGACTTTTTCAACATTGCTTTATGTTGAGTGCTCCATCTTATGAGGTCACCTTGCACACTTGCTCATACATGATTGTTGAGACGTGTCATCTTTGGAGGAGTATCTTGCACACATGTTGAGGCATGGTCTCATTATATTGGATTGATGAGGGGCTGCCCCCTTTCTTCATGGAGTTAGTTGAGCATTGATGACATTCTACATGTCTTCTTCATAGATTTGATGCCTTGTTTCATGGATCCACTTGCTTGGCACTTGATTTGAGGGGGACATCCACCATTTGAAGCCACTTTGCACACTCTTCCATGCCTTATTAATGGGGTGTTTCACTTGGAGATCTTCACTTGCTATCTTTGGAGTGTTGACATGGTTCATGCCCTATTTTGAGGAGACATCCACCTTGAAGAAGGTTGCTTGCACTCATATCTATGCTTATGGTTGAGGATTTCCCACATTAAAGGAGCTTTGTTGCATCCTTATTCATGATTGGAGGAGGATGTCTCACTCATGATGCCACATGTGCCATCTTATGAGGGTTTTACTTGGTCTTTGGACTTTCTTTCATAATTTGAGGATGTCTCACCTTGGAGAGCTACATATCCACTCTTGAAGGGTTTTTACTTGATCTTACACTCTTTTCCATGCCATTCATGGGGATGTTCCACCTTGGAGGAGATCTAGGAGGTTTCAAACCCTAAATCTAGGGTTCCATTGCACATTTTGAGGATAATTTATGTGAGTGCTACACTTGGAGGCCTTTGGAGGATCGATGTTGGAGCTTTAACATGGTATTTTCCTTCTTTGATGGAGATGTCCTATCTTCATGGAGCATTCTTTACTGGAGATTTGTACATGTGGCTTGACCACCACTATTTTATGTATTTTTGATTTGGTAGTTGGACGATATAGTTTCTTTACTCCTCCCTAGGCTAGATCTAGGGTTTGACATTGGATATTATTATTCTATTGTAGATAAAGATGGAGCTAAAACCCATATAAGGGTTTGCTCTCTTCATTATTTCTTATGATTGGGTCTTTGGAGTTTGTCCTCCTTGGAGCTTAATGGATATATCTTTCTTGGAACATATGTGATGTGTAAGGGTTTGCTTCCTATCAAAGTGAGGCCTATTGTTCTAATGTTTTTTATTGTTTCTTATGGTTGTAGACTTTTTAGTACTTGTTTGTAATGGCCCCCTCTCTTTGAAAGGGGTCAAGGAGGACTTAGTAGTCTAGTCACCCCTCTAGACTATAGTCCAATGAAAAAGGGGTAGGAGGCACTTAAGAAGTCACTAGGTGAATCAACTTTATTTTATTAAAGTGACTTGGGAAAAAAGGGATTAATGACTTAAAGGGAAATTAGAACAAAAACATTAGAAGAAGTCATAAAGTAACTCGATGAAGAATTAGAAGATGGAAGTATAAAAGAAAGAGGAGGGCGCCTCACTCCTCATTCATGCTATTCTTCTATTGAGATCATTTGAGCTATGCAACTTACGTTTTGAGGGTTTTGAGTCAAGAAACCCTAGAGACCAGCAAGGAGGTGAAAGATCCCTTTGTTCCTGGTCCAAGCTTGGCCAAGGAGGTGAAAGATTCCTCCCTCACCATTGTATCTAGTCCAGATCCAATCCTTGAGAGGTTTGTACAAGCAGGGTGCAGTTAAAGGGTTTTTCTAGCAGGTTGGGCGCACCATCTGAAGGAGGAAATATTCGATTTGCCTTATGGAGGTCAGATCTTCAGGGAAATACTCTACAGGGGTGATTTCCATCTCTCTAGCGCCCTTTTGCATTAGTTGTTGGAGGGTTTCATCTTGCATAACTCTTTTATTCTCCAGGAAGGTGCATTTGCTGAAGGAGGGCGCACCGGTCCTTGAGGAGGAAGTGAGATAGAGGGTTTGCTTAGGGGGTTTGGCCCCAAACTTGTTCCACAAGTTATTTATAGCCCTTGATCTACAGTTTGAAAATATTTTCATGAGATTTGGAGGCCATCTTCAAGGGGGCCGAAATCTGAAGTATTTTCAGCCAGTCAGGGGATATTTCAACACCAGATACAACCATTGAAGGGCGCACTTGCATCAGATTTGAGGATTTCATCTTACAAGGGAAATAAATTGATCTTGTCTTGATCATTACTTAGCTATTGGAGAGTCTTGAAACTCTATATCTCTACATCTTTGTATCTGAAGGAGCATTACACCCCAGATCTCCTTATTTTTGCTATATTGTACCAGATCTGCAGATCTATGCATGAAGATCAACTTACACTATTAAATAAAGGTCAGATCTGAAGATTCTTGCAATATTTGTTGTATTTTCTTATATCTTGTGGTATTTCTCTAGCATTGTTCTTCTTCTATGCTATTAATCTTATCCCTAAGCACCTAGTACATAACTTCTGAAGAAAACCTGCAAAACAAAACAAACAAAAATCAGATCTAGCTTCAGATTGCCTAGCAGAATAGCTTGGGAACATTACAGTGGTATCAGAGCCAACTCTTGCGCCAGCCTGTGATTATTTTTAATGCCCAAGAGAAGAGGCCGTGGGGAACAACCACTTACAGTCACATGTAATTCTGAAGAAGAAAATCAAGAGGTCAGTATGGGAGAGACTCAGGAATCAGAGGAAGCATTGTTGGCATAAAGGGTCTTTTATACTCTACAGAAAAACCAGGCAATACTACAACAACATTTGGGTGAAATGCAGGACCATTTATCCAAAGGCCAAGCAGTTCTTAAAATATCTTTGATGGAATTCTCTAAAGGAAAGGATAGAATGATATCCGTTTTGGAGGAGCAGGCTAGGATTCAACGGGTTGTTTGCCAATATTTGATGGAGCAAAAACACGGCAAGGATGCACCAACATTTGGAGGAAACAATGGGGCTAGTGGTTCTCAAGGGGGAAATGGAAATCAGGAGGAATCCATACACATGGGCCATACAAGAAACATACCCTCTCATTCCTAGGTAGCCAACATAGCCACTCCTAGATCGTACTTCCCTACTTTCAGGATATCTCAGCCAAGGGAATATAATCCCTTGAGTCAGGAGACTACAGAGGATGAATGGGAGACGATGGAGAGGGAATATAACAATATGAGTGCAGGCTTCAGGAGACAAGTCTCCTTACTTGATTTCTATCATCTCAAACTCAAAAAGAAGTCCAAGGAACATCACCGGGGAGATAATGAACTAGGATGCAAGGCAAGTAGGATGGAGATGCCTACCTTTGATGGAACCAATTAGATCTCGACTCTAGCTTGGGTACAGAAGCTAGATGCATATTTACAGCTGAACTCCATGGAAGCAGAGAACGCCATCAAGTATGCAACCTTGCATTTGATGGGCAAGGCCCATGATTGGTTGTTCCATGGGATAACTACCTTGGGGTATGGGCATGTTACCTCCTACAGGGACTTCACTCAGAGACTCATTGATAGGTTTGACAGGGAGGATCCTGAGCTTCATTTAAGGGAACTCACGCAGATTAAGCAAACAAGGTCTACAAAAGCTTTTATTGAAGAGTTTCACAGGGTGGTAGTTAAGGTCCCAGATATGTCAGAGTCTCGATTATTGATGATATATACAGAGGCACTAAATGAGCCTTTACGTGGATGGGTTAAGGCTTTGAAGCCTACAACCTTACATGATTCCATTGAGCGCACTAGGGACTTGACTGGAGTAGCTAGTAAAAAGAAATTCACTCCTAAACCTCCAGCTATTACTAAACCCACAGGTCCCAGACAATTTGACAGGGGGAAGGGACCATTGGATGAGGCTACAAGGAGGGAGTTGAGAAGGAAACAACTATGCTTCACATGCAAAGAATCATGGCAGCCAGGGCATAAGTGTTGGAGTAAAGGGAAAATCCACTATATACAGGTGGTGTCCGATAGTGAGGATAGAGTTTGATGAAGAGGAGAGTGGAGTTATCCACAACATGCAGTTAAGCCACAAAGAGACAGAACAAGCCTTGCATGCGTAGAATGAGGAAGTGCTCTCACCTCATGAGTAAGGCCTCAAGAAGGTCACTATTGCATCTATGAGCGGAGTGCCTAAATTCAACACTTTTAGAATGAAGGGGGTTGTACAGGGGCAACGTGCTACAATGTTGATTGATGTAGGAGCCTCTCACAACTTCATTGATGTTGCTATGGTGGAGAGGAGATGCATTCATACAATAGACTTTGAAGGATTTTTGGTAGAGGTAGCAGGAGGGCGCATGATGGCTTGTGACAAATACATCCCACATATGAGTTTGACTTTGGGCATGTATACTTTGAGCAAGTGAGTTGTATGTCTAAGTCAAACTCATATGTGGTTATAACCAAAAGTAAAGCAGACTGTAACCTCTACTTCAAGGTCATGAACGATGAGCCAGTAATATTACTGCTATACGTGGATGACTTATTCTTAACTGGGGAAGAAAAGCTCATCACTGAATGTAAGAAGAGACTTGCCTCAGAATTTGAAATGAAAGAGCTTGGCCTAATGCATTATTTCTTAGGTCTTGAGGTATGGCAGAGTCCTGAGAGGATCTTCCTTAACCAAGGGAAGTATACAGTCGAAATCTTGAAGAGATTCGACATGTTGGAGTGCAAGCTCATGAATACACCCATGGAAGCGAAGCTGAAGTTGCTGGTTGACACTTCGTTAGAGTTGATTGATGCCACACTGTACAGACAGATTATTGGATCGCTGATGTACCTGATGAACACCAGACCAGATATTTGTTTTGCCGTGAACACCTTGAGTCAGTTTTTGGTAGAACCCAGACATGTTCACCTAGTGGTTGCAAAACATGTGATGAGGTACCGTAAGGGTACAATAGATTGTGGTCTCAGTTATGATGGAGATCATGATTTCACATTAAGTGGATATACTGATGCAGATTGGGCAGGAAGTGTTTCTGACAGGAAAAACACTTCAGGATGTTGTTTCAGTTTGGGATCAGCGTTGATCTCGTGGCAGAGTAGGAAGCAATCCAGCATTGCTCTCAGCACAACGGAAGCATAATACATTGTTGCATGTTCTGCGAGCTGCGAAGCTATATGGCTTCGAAAGTTGCTGACCGATCTATTTGACCTAGAGATGGAAGCAACCACGATCCTATGTGACAACCAGAGCTGCAT
>SNQJ01S0001546.1:97242-114457 GCA_010110895.2 Picea sitchensis
GATGTGTTGACCAAGCCTCTATCTCGTGTAAAGTTTGAGCACTTTCGAGATAAGCTTGGTATAGTCCGAAAGGACCTTCCTCGAAAGGGGGAGTAGTTGCTGTGATGAGACATCTCTTGCTTTCGACCTGATGGTTGTGACGTAAAGCAAGATGATGTGATGTGACTAGTACTGTGCTTCCGGCTGGATAGCTGTGACGTAAAGCTAGTCTAGTATCCTGCTTCTGACCTGATGGTCGTGACGTAAAGCAGGACAAGTACCTTGCTTCTGACCGGATGGTTGTGACGTAAAGCAAGATGATGATGTGACTAGTACCGTGCTTCCGGTTGGATAGCTGTGACGTAAAGCCAGTCTAGTATCCTGCTTCCGACCTGATGGTTGTGACGTAAAGCAAAACGAGTACCTTGCTTCCGATCGGATGGTTGTGACGTAAAGCAAGATGATGAGATGAGACTAGCACTGAGCTTCCGGCTGGATAACTGTGACGTAAAGCCAGTCTAGTATCCTGCTTCTGACCTGATGGTTGTGACGTAAAGCAGGACGAGCATCTTGCTTCCAGCTTGACAGCTGTGACGTAAAGCAAGACGATGATATGAGACTAGAACTGTGCTTCCGGCTTGATAGCTGTGACATAAAGCTAGTCTAGTATTATTATGATGAGCCAACCTTGTGCTGTGATGATGATGATGATGTATTAGTTTTACACTAATACATATTGATGCAGATGATGATTGCATTCCTTTGAGAATGACGATGCTGCCAATGAAGAAAACTTCCGATGATTTATAGATACACCAGTTAGTGTTCCAAGATGATATTGATGATGTTGTCCTCTCACCCACTTGATGTTGTTGATGATAAAGGCCTCTCTCTCTTGCATGATGCTGCTGAAGAATACCCTTCTTGTTAAGGGGGAGTGTTAAAATAATGTAACTGCAAAGTGTATTCTTATTCTTATTTGATATATTATTCATTGGATCAATACCCATTGCGGATTGATCATGTCAGTTATTATAAAGGACCAAATCCCCTTTTGCGGATTGGTCAAAAGATAATTGTAATAGGCAGAATAAGAAGTCGACCCCAGAAGATATTAAAGAGGCCCTGAAATACATTAAAGGTGGTTATAACCACCCATTTGGAAAAGTCGGCCCTGCGAGTGAAGAGACACTTTACACGTGCCAGTCTTGTATAAATAAGGAGGCTAGCGCCTCACTTAGACATACAACTCACTTGCTCATTTGAAAGACAAGTTTTGGAATTGCAGTTAGAGAAGGAGGAGAGAGAGTGGCGCATCTTTGGGAGAGGAACTTCTGTTTTAGTTTGAGTTATCTCTTGGCATTATATTGGCTATCTATAATGAGGAAGTTTTGCTGGGTTTTCTTCCCCTAGAGGGTTTCCTAGGATAAATGCTATGTCTCTTGTGATTGTGTATTTCTCAGTGATCTTGTATTATGCTATTGTTATCTAATGAAATGCAAAGAACTATAATAATGGCTTAAACATTAACACATGTTCATCAGGAGAAGATTCAGGCCATCATTGATTGGCCCACTCCCAAAATACTTATAGAACTAAAAGGTTTTTTGGGCATTTGCAGCTACTACAGGAAGTTTGTCAAGGGTTTCTCCCAACTGTGCGCACCATTGACATATTTGACCAGAAAAGGGGCTTTTGCATGGGGCCAGGAGGCTCAATCTACATTTGAAAAAATGAAAAGGGTTATGAGCACTTGCCCTGTACTCTCTCTACCTGATTTTTCTCAACCTTTTATATTGGAGTGTGATGCATCTGGTAAAGGTGTTGGGGTTGTTCTTATGAAAAATAGGCATCCTATTGCCTATGAGAGCCGCAAATTGAGGGGTCTTGAACTTCTTTACACCATCTATGACAATGAGATGCTCGCCATAATGTACGCATTGGCCAAGTTCAGATAATATCTAGTGGGAGAAAAATTTGTGGTGAGAACTGATCACAATAGCCTCAAGTACTTTCTTGTGTAGAAGGATCTTAATGAGAGGCAACAAAAATGGGTGAGAAAAATCCAAGCATACAACTTTGACATAGAGTATGTTAAAGGGATGGATAATGTAGTAGCAGATGCTGTGTCTAGAAGGCCCTCCGCATACTCAATGACTGACATCTCATTTGATTGGAAGTCCCATTTATTGGTAGAGTACTCAAAAAACAAACTTGCATGTGAGCTAATGGATGGATAGATACAAGATGACAGGTACAGGGTTATTGATGACATTCTTTACTAGAAGGGGCAGATTTACTTAGTTCCAGAATCATCTTTCAAGAGAAAAGTCCTCCAAGCATTCCATGATTCTCCTATAGTAGGGCATCGAGGGTTTCTTAAGACATACAGACTGATAAGAGAGAGGTTTTCTTGGATGGGCCTCAAAGGGGAAGTTATGTGCCACATTAAGGAGTGTACTACTTGCTAGCAGAATAAGGATGAACACAACCACCCTGTAGGTCTACTACAACCTCTCTCCATCCCAGAGCGTAAGTGGAAAAGTATATCCATGGACTTCATTACAGTGCTCCCCAAAGCACAAGGGAAAGATTGTATATTTGTGGTAGTGGACTGTTTAACTAAGTTCGCTCACTCCTATGCCATCACCATGGATTATAACGCATCTTAGGTAGCTGAATTGTTCTTTAGGTAGGTCTTCAGATTGCATGGATTATCAAAGACCATTGTGAGCGATAGGGACAAGAAGTTTATGAGCATATTTTGGCAGGAATTGTTTAGATTGGTGGGAACTGAGTTGACTCCTAGCACTAGCTACCATCCACAACCAGATGGGCAAACAAAAATAGTAAACAAGTGGGTAGAAGGTTATTTCATAAATGACGTAGCAGGATAGCAAAAAGCATGGGTCAAATGGCTCTATTTAGGGGAATATTGCTACAACAACACCTACCACTTATCCATTGGTATGTCTCCATTCAAGGCCTTGTACAACAATGAACCCCTTACTTTTGTTGAGATTGTGTTTGGAGATAGCAGGGCTCCTATGGCCAAAGAATGGATACGAGAAATTCAAGACATCTTGAAAGAGCTCAAGGACAATTTACATAGGGCACAAAATCAACAAAAATTGTATGTTGACAGAAAAAGGGTGGACCACACCTTTGAGGTAGGTGACTTGGTCTATTTAAGGCTACAACCGTACAAGCAAGCATCCATTAAGAAGAATGGGGTTGAAAAACTTAAACCACGTTTCTATGTAGTACAAAGAATAATTGGGGAAGTTGCATATGAGCTCAAATTACCACTGGAGAGCAAAATCCACAATGTTTTGTATGTATCTTGCTTAAAAAGGGCCTTGGGGCAACAAGTCATAGCTAATCAAGAGCTATCGCCGATTGATGAGGAGGGACCTTTGACTTTGATTCCAGAAGAAGTATTGGAAGTGAGAGTGAAACAGTTGAGGAACAAAGAGGTTAAGGATTATTTGGTTAAATGGAAGAACTTGCCCATAAAAGATGCTACTTGGGAGAATGAACAGGTCTTACAACAAACAGGGGAAAATTTGCTTGTGGGCAAGCAATTCCCAGTAGGGGAGACTGTAATGGCCCCCTCTCCTTGAAAGGGGTCAAGGAGGACTTAGTAGTCTAGTCACCCCTCTAGACTATAGTCCAATGAAAAAGGGGTTGGAGGCACTTAAGAAGTCACTAGGTGAATCAACTTTATTTTATTAAAGTGACTTTGGAAAAAGGGATTAATGACTTAAAGGGAAATTAGAACAAAAACATTAGAAGAAGTCATAAAGTAACTCAATGAAGAATTAGAAGATGGAAGTATAAAAGAAAGAGGAGGGCGCCTCACTCCTCATTCATGCTATTCTTCTATTGAGATCATTTGAGCTATGCAGCTTACGTTATGAGGGTTTTGAGTCAAGAAACCCTAGAGACCAGCAAGGAGGTGAAAGATCCCTCTGTTCCTGGTCCAAGCTTGGTCAAGGAGGTGAAAGATTCCTCCCTCACCATTGTATCCAGTCCAGATCCAATCCTTGAGAGGTTTGTACAAGCAGGGTGCAGTTGAAGGGTTTTTCCAGCAGGTTGGGCACACCATCTGAAGGAGGAAGTATTCGATTTGCCTTGTGGAGGTCAGATCTTCAGGGAAATACTCTACAGGGGTGATTTCCATCTCACTAGCGCTCTTTTGCATCAGTTGTTGGAGGGTTTCATCTTGCATAACTATTTTATTCTCCAGGAAGGCGCATTTGCTGAAAGAGGGCACATCAGTCCTTGAGGAGGAAGTGAGATAGAGGGTTTGCTTAGGGGGTTTGGCCCCAAACTTGTTCCACAAGTTATCTATAGCCCCCGATCTACAGTTTGACTATATTTTCATGAGATTTGGAGGCCATCTTCAAGGGGGCCGAAATCTGAAGCATTTCCAGCCAGTCAGGGAGTATTTCAGCACCAGATACAACCATTGAAGGGTGCACTTGCATCAGATTTGAGAATTTCATCTTACCAGGGAAAGAAATTGATCTTGTCTTGATCATTACTCAGCTATTGGAGAGTCTTGAGACTCTGTATCTCTACATATTTGTATCTGAAGGAGCATTCCACCCCGAATCTCCTTATTTTGGCTATATTGTACCAGATCTGCAGATCTATGCATGAAGATCAACTTATACTATTAAATAAAGGTCAGATCTGAAGCTTCTTGCAATATTTGTTGTATTTTCTTATATCTTGTGGTATTTCTCTAGAATTGTTCTTCTTCTATGCTATTAAACTTATCCCTAAGCACCTAGTCCGCAACTTCTGAAGAAAACCTGCAAAACAAAACAAACAAAAATCAGATCTAGCTTCAGATTGCCCAGCAGAATATCTTGGGAACATTACATTGTTATTGATTGGCCATTGGTGAAGGGTACATCTATCATATTGGAAGGGTTTTTGTATGAGGAATTTCTCCCTTAACCCTTTGTTGTCTTGTCTATGGACTATTCTCTTGCATCTTACATCTATGTGAGTGGTTGTTATACTAATTCTCCATGGTAGGACGCACCTCATAAGCAAAGTTTTGATGTGGCACTTTTAAGGCCCTCTTGATATTCCTTTATTTTCATTTTCATCAATGTTAAGTTCTTCTTATGGCATGCATATTGTGGCTCTTGTAGTCTTAACCCTTTATTGAGCTTGCCCTCTTGGATTGATCTCTTGACTCCATTCACACTTGTTTGAATTGGCACTAATCTCTTGATCCTTCCATCATCTTTTTGCTTCATTATACTAGAAAAACATTGATTTGCTAAAACTACTCTCTTATATCACCTTGTGCCTCATTGTTTAGCTTTGGTAATCCTACTTCGGGATAACCCCCTTGAGCCAGAGGAGAGCCTGCCTAAAGTGAGAGGACAGGTTTCTTAGGTGATAGTGGTAACCATCCTAGTAGTACCCTCTTGGGTTGCACCTTGTGGATTAAGGCTTTTATCATTAAGTGCGAGTTGGGGAGGTTATAGGTTGCATGATGTTTTTCAACTTGAAGTAAGATCACTCTTTATGCGTTAAGCATGTACATAAGTAGAGCACCTTTGTAAGAACTTACAAACCTTTATTTCTAGCAATCTTATTTCTCATTCATTGGTGAGATTTTGCATGTTGTAACATCACTTCTTACGGCCCCTTCAAGTTAACACACATTTTAAGTTCTTGTTCGGGGAATGATCTGAAGGCCAACCTTGTACTTGATGTATCTCCAAATTTTCTGCACCCACGAGTCTGAAATTTCATCTTGTAGTGCACTGATATGTATGCTTTAGAATCCCACAAGTCTCATTCAATTCCAATTCTTGAAGAAAAAGTCAAGTCCAAGCTACCAAGACTTGTTCTTTTTAGTGTCTTTTAGGTGAACAAACTTGTACAGACTTCCATTTCAGCATTATTTCCCTAACATGTTTGAGATTTTGACATGAAGTGCCTTGGCCCATCTTCTGGCCAATCCTGTAGGTGGCTGGCAATTTGAACCTCACAATCTTTAGGTATGACTGTTTGATTGAAACCATTTGTTTGAGCCTAGTTTGAGGACTAGACAAAAACCCTAACTTGTATAACTTGTAAATCCAAAAATATGGTGAACCCAATCATGATATTTTGGGTTGAGATACTTCGTTGTTTCATCTTTTGAACCCAAGTCCCACACCAATCCATCTTCCAAAAAAAGGTTAGAGCAAAAATGGTAAGATGAATAGTTTGAAGGAGCCAAACCAAGGATTGTCTGCTTTGATACCAAATATTATGAGCCAAATAACCAAATAAGCATTAAAAAACACTAATTTCAGTAGTGCAATGCCTAGAACAAGTGGATGAGTGAATGATAAACCTTTTCGAGGGGGAAACCTCTGATTACAAGATATCCAAATGCACAATATGAGATGATTATTCACATAAGTCTCCTTGATTTATAAATAGGATATAAAGAGGGGCATGAAGTATCCTACACTACTAGGCTGACCTGACTATAAGTTATAACTAATATAACAATTATGATTGAGGGGTAGGATCTGAGCAGTAGGGGAGTCAAATTTGTAACAAATGTATCGTACACTTTCATGAGTACTTGGATACAAAGCAAGTACATCAAGATACTCATCATATAACTTCTTCAATGATAGTAGAACCATATTGGCCTTGTCTAATATTAAATAAAAGATGGTTTGTTTTGTTTATATATATTGTATTGCATGATAACAATGTCATCAATAGACTTTTCTACTTTCACTTTCTTAGAAATTTTTATAACACTCTAAAGTTTATTTTCTACTTAGAAGTACTACATTGTCTAAGCATGTTTTCAAAATGCTAAAGCCTATGCCATATAGTTTTACATTATAAGAAAAGCTTAAAACAATTGATCTAAATCTTGTTTATTATTGTAATATTTCATAGGTGAGTGAGATATTGGATTCAGAGCTTTTGGGCGAAGGGCTTATACCAACGCTTCAATTTGCACATGACCATTTGCTGATACCAGATGCACAAACAATTCCATACAAAGCAACAATCTATGGTCAGGTATTTCAAAGCCTTAATGTTTTTCTTTCTTCTCCATCTTCATTAGGTTTCCTCTATATTTTTTTTCTTCTTTTTTCCCCCGGGTTCACATGTGCTTTTAATTGTATGCTAATTTGTATTAGAGGTATGCAAAGGAAATATTTGTTTGATGAATAATTTATAAAGCATATCCATGCACATTGAGTTTCATGTTCATAGTTGGCACAAGTACTTAGAATTTCATTCCTATTTCATAGCTGAAAATTTATTGTGACAAAACCTTAGTGCAATGAAATGCACAAATACTTGGAATTTCATTCCTATTTCATGGCTGAAAATTTATAGTGGCAAAATCTTAGTGCAATAAAACAATACCATACATAATCATGGGTTCAAATGCCCGACATAGCTATATGCATGGAATACACATTATTATGTACAAAATCATAGCATTAAAATGGAAAATAACCTTGAAGTGATGAAACCCTTAGTACTCATAAGGAGAAAGAGTAGAACTATTAAGAGAAAAATGAATATTTGTAATATTGGCCCATAAATTGCCTTTATATAGTGTTGCTTTAATTGTGGTTTACATTGAACTCTAATTAAGGCTCAACATAACTCTAAGTTGTAACCAAAGAACCAAATATTGTCTATAAAATGGAGCTATTCCCAAGATAATTGGGTGTTTTACAATCTATTAACATCAATTTGCACAAGTGAAATTGCATTAGAAGCTCATGTACTACAATTGAACATAATTTTGTCATATGGTGTGACCATTGAGCCTAGAAGAATGGGACCTGTTGCCGCCTTATACACACTTGGGCTATCGTGGAATAAATCTTCAATCCACTTAGTGTGTCCTTGGGGGAAAGTCTCGAGTCAAGGTGCTGTCACTTGATCCTCAATTCCTTCGTCTAGGCCAACTCCTAGCGAAGCCAAGGGGGGTAGTCCCTAACAAAAATACTAAGGCTCTTTAAACTAAAATAAGCAAAATAACTACTTCTAGAAGTTTATTGCAAATAAAACATACACTTTCAACATTTATTATTCATCATACGAGATACTCATAAATTATTTGTTCATAAGTTTGCATGCATAAACCAAGTAGGATACAAGTTCTGCAAGATTGATAAATTCGTTAGACAATCACACATGAATAAAATAAATTGCTCACATACATAAAGATAAATCCATAGTACCAGTGCCTTAAAGGTATCGTGGGCAGTTGTTGATCACGTGTTTTATTAAGGTAAATTAAAGGTAGATTAATGAGAGATTGTGTGGCCTCTTTAGAGGCTACCTCTTTGTTTGGAAACTTGCGGAGAACTTACCGAAGCCCTAGGGCCTCACCAGTAAGTTCACCAAGGGTGCTGGATGTCCAACACGGGGAGAACCTAGATCTTAAAGTTCCCGTCTGACTTCACACACTCCCCTTAGGCGTTTTCCCGCGCATCAAGGTAGCAACTATTGAGATTTCCCTAATTAAACTACTCCGCACAAACAACTTCGGTTCTGATGAATCCCAGGATCGAGCTAGGCTCGCAAGGGTTCAGAGCATACACCGGTAATTGCGGGGAAGGTTTATTTTAAACTTTGCAAAAAAGGAAATAAACTTTGAAAATCGTTTGAAACTGAAAATAAAACTTTGCAAGATTTATTGTTGATAGCGAAAAGCAAAATCTAAGCTAATCATGCATAAAGATTGAGATTACTTTTAAGCTTAAGTGCATGCAAGATTTGAGTGCTGTGTGTGGTTGATTTTCTTATGTTTATGTGTGTTTGTGAGATCATATAATAAGACTTGCAAGGAAATAAAGCAAAGACAAATGCACAACACACCAATCCCTCTAATGGGGATGAAAAAATTGAGCTCCAAGGGCCCGCTTTTATTATTCCTATTACAACGAGAACTGAGTTCTCTTTTCTCTTTTTGAACCTTTAGACCCTTATAGAATGGATCAAACTAAAACAAATTATTACAAAAGGCTTTCTGAAGGCCCTAGTCTTCAAGGGTTCCAACTTGGGCTCAAATTTCTTCACTTTAGCCTCAATTTTGCCAGAGTTTCCCCTTGCTTTTTGATGGACCTGCTAAAAAATCAGCAAAGAAAGTGATTAGAATATGATGAAAAACACCTTAAAAAACTAAACTAAAACTTGGAAAATTTGACCAAAAATTTCTGAATTTTTCCTTAAGAAAAAATACAATTTTTTAGAGACTTTTTGAAGTTTTAAATGAACCTAAACTAAGCTCTTTTAGGTGTTTTTGTTTGCTGTCCTGAAACAGCAAGCATAAAACAACTAATTAGCTTGATCTACAATGTAAAATAAAACAACTTTCTAGCTTAAGACTTTGATAAAAAATTATAGAAAATTGCAACCAAACTAGCTTAGATCTACTCTTTTAAATGGGAAAGTATTGAAACTAGATCTAAGACTTTATGCATGCAACAATAGATGCTAAAATTTATCTTTCAAAACACATCTAATTGACATGCAAGCAAATAAAGAGGGAGGAAGAAGAAATTTTGTAATTTTCGGAGCCTTCGCTTGAGCGTGGAACTCTTTGGGCTATGGGGTCCCTTTGGTGTGAGGAAGAGGGAGGACGTCTTCTTTCGAACTCTTGGACAAACACTAGATGCAAACTAGCTCCTTTACTTCTCCAAGAACTGGATCCTGCATGCTACAAAGAACACTTGCAAATACCTATAAATTTGGTGTTTCCTACACAAGAAACCTCAATTGCACATTAGTTTAAACAAAAACAAGATATGCAATGTAAGCATTCAAATATAGATAAACAAATGGATTAGAAAGCAAACAAGCTAAAGAATCCACTCCAATAAGATAACAATATCCCTATGATTTGCCAAATTACACAATAGATACATGCAATAAATCAAAGCAACATCACCTCAAATTATGTCCAACATCCATCCACACATGAGCACCAAACACCAATAGATGACCTCCAAAGTCTTTTTATTCCAATATAGAAGAGATATTACAACAATGAATAGCAAGGTTGCCCAAACTCCAACTAGCTAAAATGAGAGGGGTTGGCTCAAAAGGCGCAAGTATCTCTTTCACATTTGGTTGATCCACAGGCTAGAAGGACCTCATACCCAGCTGTGCCACCACTTTTGGAATGTAAGTAGAAGGAGGAGACAGGCAAGGATGTATCTTTTGGATTGTTGAATGATTTGAGCAACAAGGTAGTAAAGCTTGAGAAGATGTTACCGACTCAAGTTGTTCTTCAACCTCCAAGATAGTTCCAACAGAAGAAGCCATTTCAGTATGCCAAGAAGTCTGAAGAGCAAAAGGTCCCAGCGCAAGCATCTGGTACTAATTATCTTGATCACGCATCAACCAGTTTGTATTTCCGAGCATGCCAACTTCCCCATAGTGAAGCAACATGTGCTGTGTTCACTCAAGTTGTCTACATGTTCGAGCATGCATATACAAAACTTACTCAAGGTGTTCACTACAAAACATATGTTTGGCCTGGTGTTGACCAAATACATCAATGAAACTGTTACCTCCCAAACTAGCAGTCCTACAAGGTCTTAGACTGCTATGGGAGCAACACAAGGGATAGGTGCCCAATGTCACCACAACACCCATCCTCTCCCTTTTCAAACCCCACTCCCACTCTCAAAAGGCTTTGGGAGGCTTCCCTATAACACAACACAATCACCTTACCCAACCGATTAGTAGATCAACGCCTTAAATGATGGGCTATGGTGGAAGGGGTAGGAGTTAATTATTTTTAATGCTTGCTGAAATAAAGTTATTGCAGAAAATAGAATGACCAAACACTTTTCCGGATGACTAGCTATGTGAGTGCCTTGACCAAAGTGGATGAAAATGAGTAATTTCCTCTCTGTCCTGTTAAATTAGACCTGCAAAACACAGAAAAACGCAGAAAACAACAAGGAAAATGGCCTTTTTGGGCCTTCCCACAAGTGCAAAAATGCACTAGATCTGTGGGTAGGAAGGTCAGGGCAGCGAAGTATAAGTGTTTACTAAGCCCAATAACTTTCAGATCTGCTGTAAATTTAATTTCCAGCAAGCCGAAAATTACGTTTGCAGAATTGGGGTTCAAATCTCTCATAGGGTCAAAACCCAAAATTTGCTACAGACAAAAGTTTGAATTGTTGGGCTGTGTTTAAGCTCTATAGTGACTAGAAATAAAGATATATAATGTAAATCAAATATGGAATTGAAATAAAAGTGTTTGGAATGATAAAACTCACAAAATAGACTCTTTTAAGTGTAGATCTGAATAGTTTACTCACAGTTTTAGTGCAGATCTGCACACTTATTCTCAAATAAATCCTTGTAAAATACGTTAAATAAAGCAAATAACACAAGATAATATTTATCTTGGGGTAGGGAGAAATTCCACAAGGAAAAAACCCCAGGATCTACTAGTTTAATCAAGATAAAATTGAAACTCAAAGATAGGGTATGATTTTTTTGTATTTTTTGTAATAAAATATGATTGAGAATATTTATAATTAAAATGGTTGAGGAAATTGAGAGATTTTTCTTACCTTTAATTCTTACCTTATGATGTATCTGGTTTGTGCGATTATGGCTCCGCGAGATTAAGATTGACTGGATAGATCTCTAGACAATTGGGTTTGGAGTGGAAGCACTATCGCCCCCAATGCTAGAGATTTTGTTGATAAATTGGTTCTTCCGTGGATCTTTCTAGGAAAGCTCCTCTACAGAATGGTTTCCAAGATACCAATCAATTTTAGTCTTCAGTCGAAGAGATAATAGGCCACTTGGTTGAAGCTACTCCCAAAGGAGTTGGTTCAACAACTTGGGTGTATTAACCTTGGATCCCACAAAGAGAGTAAGGAGACGAAGGCCTATCTTCCTCTCTTCCACATGACTATGTAGCCCCTCAATGGATTGATTGAATATCTTCCGCAAATCTTCTGAAGAACCCTTGCCAAGAACACAATTACAAATATCCAAGACCAAGAAAAACAAGCATTACAACATATAATCCACAATGACACAAGAGAATTGAATTCTGTAAAATGGCATTATGATCTCACAAAGTTTCAACAACAAAAAATGAGAGGAGTAGCTAGCCTTATGTAGTTAAATTTGTAACGGCTAGTTTCTAACTCCCTCATTAAAAATAATATTCTTGGTTTGCACATCCACAATTAGTTGGAGGCTTAACCACTTGACAATATTTTTTTATTACATCAATCTTGGTAAAAAATGGGATAAATCCATTTAAAAATCACTTGACCAATTTATTTAGTGGAGGAAATAAACTTAGGGACAATTTCCCTTTGAGAAATGAGCATAACGACTATATTTTGTCCACATTGACTATTCTTCCTTCCAACGGCTTGTTTGACTTGTCAAATCAATTAATGAGTAGTTGCACTTTGTCCCAAAGAGAATAATTTGGTCATTTAGTGGTTAAATTAACCACTTCGCTTGGAAATAGATCATCTTTGAATAAAATTAATTATTTTGCATGTGGAGAAAGAATCTTTGACTTGCCAAAATTATTCCAATGCTAGAATACTCCAAACATTCCACTCCTTGACCATTTGACCTTGTAAAATGTGCCCCATGATTTTATAGAAGTGGGACGATTTTCTTTTGGGAGGTAATATCTCCCTCAATATTCCATCAATGAAAATTCTGCAATATGGGTTTTTCTCATGATTTTTTTCTGGTCATTCTGAACCCATGTTGTATTTTTCCCTCGGGGAACCACTGCTTCAAAATATGTGCATTGCATGAAAAGACATGCAATGATGAAAACTCCCTTAATAATTCATTAATCACGATTTTGCAATATGGGTTTTGCTTGTGAATTTTTTCTAATCATTTTGAACCCATGTTGTATTTTTCCCTAGGATAACCACTGCCTCAAAATACGTGCATTGCATGAAAAGACGTGCAATGATGAAAACTCCCTTAATAATTCATCAATCACGATTTCGCAATATGGGTTTTGCTTGTGATTTTTTTCTAATAATTTTTAACCCATGTATTTTTGTCTCCAAAGTGTAACTGCATGAAAAGACATGCAATGCTGAAAATTCCCTTCATATTTTGTCAATAACAATTTTGCAACATGGGTTTTGCTCATGATCTCTTTTCGGTTATTTTGAGTCCATGTTGTATTTTTGCCTTGGGACCTCTGCATGAAAAGATGTGCACTGTTGAAAACTTTGTGAGATTGCCATGTTGAGAACAAAAATGATAGTGCACCATGGCCAAGGTATGCCTACAAACTCAATATAAGATAACTATGTGGGAAGACATAGGTGTGCATGACATGGACCAGACTAGGCTCCACAAACTGCAATCACCCCTACATAAGACACGTGGCTTCACACAATCATGTGTCCCAATAGATCCATGCCACAACCTCCAATCCTATCCAGGAAGAGAGATGGTGAGACAAGGACATAAGGGGACTGATCATGATCGGATTAAGTCTGGAAGTCCACTACAAAAATCATCCACTATGGTTTACATGGCTTTAACTTACATCCTTGGGCTTACAATGGTGTAGCCAAAATGAAAACTCTATGGTACCTCCTAGAGAGGTAACAGAACCCATCAACTACCTGAACAACGTGGGATCCACCAACTCTGAATATGGAACTGTCACCTTCTTTAGATTAATGATCATGGGTGTGGCCATAGGTTTGTAGTCCTCCATTCAAAATCTCTTTAAGATCTCAACTACATAGTACCTTGCCGAAGAGGAAATCTCCCATGGTCTCTGCCAAACATTAAGTAGTCTCTTTTAACAACCTCTTAACATAGGCTAATTTTTTAAATTGCCTAAGTTTACCATGGTGGGGCAACCTCACTCTTATTACATGTGTCAATTCCTAGGACAAAAGGTGTTTTCTAGATCACTTGGTTAGAGATACGTAAAAATGATGATTAGCTTATGAAAAGGGAAGGGGAACTTTATGTTTTGACCCTCAAAGTCATATGTAATGATGTAGAACGTCTTTTGACTGGGCCAACTAGCTTTCTGGAGCTAGGAATCTAGATTAGTTGTACATGCAAACCTTTAAGAGGGAGCTTGGCTTAGAGTAACCGCCTCAAAATCTTATTTATTACTATTTTTTGTATTTTTCTTTGTTTTTTCTTAGTCCTTTTCTTTAGATATGCATTTTTTAGCATAGGACTTAAGGGTTGGGCCTTTTTAATGAGGTGGCATAACTCTAATTTCATTATTTTTTCATTTTTTATCATTTATGCTCTTCACCTCGAGCCTTTTTTGGCTTTATTTGACTTTGGCTTGCATTGTTCTTCAATTTGTTCATTTAGACCTTGCTGAATGACATATGATAAGTCAAATATGAGCGGGGATGATATCTTTTTTATGAATGAGATGGAGTAAAAAGGGAAAATGCGGAAAGTGTTAAATATGATTAGGATCTAAGCCACCTGACACAGGGACACGGGACATGGAGGACACATAAATACGAGTGTCCGACACGTGACACAACGACCCTAGAAACAGGACATGGAGGACACGCTATGTATATTAAAAAATATATTAAATTATGAATTACACATACAAAAATGAAATATAGACATAAAGATTCAAATTTTATTAGAACTTAGAAACTAAAACATTTACATGACGATGATACAAATTCAATCATACAACTAGTACTACATCAATGATGATAAAATGACAAACACACAAGAAATTCGAACCATAAATTGTAATTTTCTCATCAAGTCATCAAAATCAAAGTGTGTTACATAGATACCGACCCCCGAGTCAGTGCTACATCCTACAGGCTACTATAGGTGGGAATGCCAATGACAAATACGAAATAGGGTAGATACTAGAATTGTAGATGGAAGAATCCCATAGCACGAGATGATCAGTGGTCCTCCATGTCATCATCATCAAAATCGGCATCACCCCCACTGCTCTCTCCTCCATCCTTCGGCTCCTCTATATCCAATCCAATCTGTGCATCTGCTGGTGTGGAGGATGACCCCTCAAGAGGATTATCATCATCAAAAGTGACTGGCTCTAGCACTGGTTCATTTATGTCCAAGTTTGCCAATGC
The DNA here is from genome assembly GCA_010110895.2 of Picea sitchensis. Classification (NCBI taxonomy): domain Eukaryota; kingdom Viridiplantae; phylum Streptophyta; class Pinopsida; order Pinales; family Pinaceae; genus Picea; species Picea sitchensis. The sequence continues at coordinate 112,362 of SNQJ01S0001546.1, forward strand.
CAACTCAACACTGCTGTCCAAACCCATATCATCATGAAACACATCCCACATCTTTGTCTTTCCCTTCAACCACTCCTCCCTCTGCTTGTAAATAAGACAGAGGTTGGTGTGCACATATACCATTGTCTTTGCCCTTGACTGCTCAAGCTTGCTCTTCTTTAAACTGTACAAAGCCACTTGCTTGGCACTTGGAATCCCTTCTAACACTGCACAGTAACCCTCAACTACACTCCAAAACCAATTTCATCTCCAACTTGTGAGTGAAATGAGGCAAAAAGTTGGTTTTATGGGTTGTGGGCCACCTAATGTGTAGGACACATGTCCTATTTTTGGGACATGATGAGGGCATGTGGCAGACACATAGGATATGAGACATGATGGGGGGGTTGGATGTGTCTGGTTACTTAGGTTAGGATATGTAGTACGCTACTCAACTGGATCACCAGTAGTACGATTTGCCCCAAGTCATGGCAACATTTATCTAAGGACAATTATGACCCCCCATGGTATAACAAGACAAAATAATAATATTTTATCATTAAGAAGTGCTATTAGATCAAACCCAATGTTTATTACGTTCATGACTAGGTAAGAAACCATCACACCATGTCTATGCAAAAAACCCACACACAAGAGCATAACACACCTACTGAAATAAAGATGTTGGACACATAATCCTTCGGATTGTGTTACTTATGTAAATATCATTTTAAATATGAAGAGTCGTAGGTGATAGGAAGTCACATGGAAGGTGAAGACCAACTGTCACTCAGATTTGTATTTATAAACTTTTTATGTTAATACAAAGCATCAAGTGTGGAGTTATGTTTTCTTCCATACCTGGCCTGATAGTGGTATTGGAGCGTAGGTTAACTCCATGAATAGCTCCTCTTGGCGTTTCCTTTCCCCTCATGTGCAGAAAACGCTTCTTGCTTGCCTGCCAGTCCCTCTGCTTTCGCAGGTCGATCCTCCTTGCCCAATTTGCAGGTTGATTCTCAGGTCGATTCTCGCCCTTCTCGATTTTCATGAAATTTCTCTTTTTGTTAGGGTTTTCTCTTTGCCCTCATCTTCACCAACCTTAGCAGACTCCACTCCGACCTCTTCATTGTACTTCTCCATGACAAACTGGTTTCGCAAGGACAGTTCCAGGAGTAGAGTTAGTTTTGTGACAATGTTTCGAGTGCCCTTTCGAGACCATTAAGCATTTGGAGAGTCGAGGCCTAGTTTTGGTTCTTTGCTTTGACCACAACTGCCAAGAAAAAAGTATCCAAAGTGCTAGTGCATCTCGAAACTGTTATCCCCGATTTTTAGGGATAACTAGGAGATCATGTCTCGAGGCCCACAGGTCCTAGACATGGAGTACCGAGAGCAGGATTGACCTGAGCATGGCCCTGGAGGGCCCATCCTTTCCTTCTTCCATCAGCTTTGTCTTGTCAGCAGCAGCAACATCCATCACCATTGGCTTGGTCTTGTATCGGAAGAGGTTCTTGCTCCATGAGGTAATTGGTCTAGGTATCATGGTATGTGTCACTTTTGGTCATTGAAAACTTTAAATATATGCATCTGATTCCTTTTATCTCTAACAACTGCTTGGATCTTACATTAGCCCACTTGACCATTCTTGGGGAAATTGACAGGGTGCCCTAGCAAGCCTGTGACCATAGGTCTTGGTTTGCTACTGGGGGGATTTCTGAGAAGCCATCGTCCGCTCCCATCATAGCACCACTATTTCATCTTATCTCCCGCTCATTTATCCCATTCCCCTTGTCTAGGCATTGGGTTGACCTATTTATGGGATTGCACCTTATCTTGTGGGAAGAAGGGGCTAAAGGCCCAGAAGGTAAAAGCTGTTGGTAAAAGATAAAAGCCTAAAAATGAAACCTCGAGATTCTTCGCCCAGGGATCCCCGAGAGGCAATAAAAGGCCTCTTAGCAAGAAACAAGAGGGACCCATAAAATAACAAACAAGACCTAGTCAGAGGATAGGGGGTCTCATCACGATCCAACCTATTAGGTTCATGGGTACCTAACAGTATGACATTGCCACCATCTGGTTACCACGCCAGGGCAGTGACCTTTGGTTGCATGGCCAAGGGA
>SNQJ01S0001546.1:118353-150851 GCA_010110895.2 Picea sitchensis
CAACCATTGATTAGGGATGAGATGAGATGATCTCATCCACCCAACTTTTAGGTTTTCTTATGCTTCCTTAAGGAGGGTGCAAGGGGCAAAGGAGGGTTCACTCCTTGTTTTGTTCACTTGAGGAGAAGGAGAAGGAGCAAGAGGATGAGAATGGAAGCATATGTTGAGGCTAGCTTGGGCACTCCCTTCCATGGAGATAGCCAACAGGCTTAGGGCCTCAATTATTTAGTGGGGATATTCCTGTTTTGAGGAGGGCGCACTTGGTGAAGAAGGCGCATCATCAGTGGGGAGGACTTAGAGAGATCAGATTGCAGTGAGGTATGTTTTAGAGGGAGGTTACTCATCAATATCAGAGTACTGTGGAGGGGTTTCTAGATCAGAGCTTCCAATTGGCTTTTGGCTCCAGTTCTGTGGTCTTGTCAACATTTATGGAGGGGGTACCATCCTAGGGCGCTCTTGCTTCATTTGGACTAGTGTTGCAGCTTGGATCAAGCTGCTATTGTATCAGGTTCATCTATATTTTGTACTTGCTGTATTCCACCATCTATTCTCCTCATATATAGACGTATATTCCAAACTGGTTTCCCTTGGGGGGGTTTTATCCAGGGTCATGTTGACCAAAGATACCTGTGTTCAATTTCATGTATGTTAGAGTGTAGAACCACTGTATTTTCAGCTATAAAGATCTCAAGGCATGTTACATTTATTTTGGTATGCATGTGCTAATCCATGGTGACTGAAACTATATGCTAGATCACCTAAATTGCGAATGTAACCGTAACAAATCAGCAAGAAGTTCCTGAACTGTTGGTTGTCCTAAAACAACAACAAAACCTTCATTGATAGTTGAAACTTAGAGCCAACTTGAGGTCAAAGACAGACCTAGTTGGCAGCTTGATTGAACTTGGAAAATCTTCACTATTGAGCCGCAATACTGTCCCACAAAGGACCAAATTGCAGACATTTTCACCAAGTCTTCGTGTCTTGAAAAATATGTAAAATTCCGGGATAAACTTGGTGTAGTTAGTAGAACGACCATAAGGGAGGGTGTTAAAGTAAATGTCACAGTATAATGGTCAATTAAATATTAGACATAGGCATTAATAAAGTCACTTCAAAAGTTTTTTTTATGCTTTGATGCTCTATTTCACTTTAGTGTGTTTTTTGATCTATCCCACATTCATAAAGTGGATTGACTCAACTAGATTGTAACCCTTTTTAAGAAAGTTTTCGCCTTTAATAAATACCTTCTTGATTTTCTTTATGTGTTCATGTTATCATGATAGGATGTGTTGCCGCCTTATACACACCTGGGCTATCGTGGAAGAAATATTCAATCCACTTGGTGTGTCTTTGGGGGCAAGTTTTGAGTCAAGGTGCTATCACTTGATCCTCAATTCCTCCATCTAGGCCAACTCCTAGCGAAGCCAAGGGGGGTAGTCCCTAACAAAATACTAAGGCTCTTTTAAACTAAGAATAAACAAAAAGAACTATTTCTAGGAGTTTATTGCAAAATAAAACAAAGGCATTCAACACTTATCATTCATCATTTGAGATAATCATATATAAATCATTTGTCCATAAGCATGCATATATCAAGTAGGATACAAGATCTGCAAGATTAACAAAATTAGTTAGACAATTGCATGAATGAAGTGAATTGCTCACATACATAAAAATAAATCAATAGTACCAGTTCCTTAAAAGGATTCGTGGGAAATTGTTGATTGCGTGTTTTATTAAAGTAAATTAAAGGTAGATTAATGAGAGATTGTGTGGCCTCTTTAGAGGCTACCTCTTTGTTTGGAAACTTGCGGAGAACTTACCGAAGCCCCAGGGCCTCACCAGTAAGTTTACTAAGGGTGTCGGATGTCCAACACAGGGAGAACCTCGATCTCAAAGTTCCCGCCTGACTTTACACACTCCCCTTAGGTGTTTTCTCGCGCATTGAGATAGCAATTGCCGAGATTTCCCTAATTAAACTACAAGCAAGGTTTATTTTGACTTTGCAAAATTGAAAGAAATAAACTTTGAGTGTAATTGAAATGAACTTTGCAAGAAACTTTGAAAATTAAAACTTGCAAAAATTATTATTGATAGCGGAAAACAAGCTCTAAACTAAGCATGCATAAAGATTGAAAGCAATTTTTTAAACATGCGTGCGAAATTTGTGTGTTATGTGTGTTAGATTTCCTTATGCTTGTATGTGTGTTTAAGATCATAAGATGAAACTTGCACAGAAAGAAAGTAAAGCCAAACACATGACACACAAATCCTCCTAATGGGGATGGAGAAATTGGGCTCAAAGGGTCCGCTTTTATTGATCCTATTACAATGAGAACTATGTTCTCTTTTCTCTTTTTGAACCTAAGGACCCTTATAGAATGGATCAAACTTGAAACAAACTATTACAAGAGACTTTCTGAAAGTCCTAGTCTTCAAGGGTTCTAACTTGGGCTCAAAATCCTTCACTTATGCCTTGATTTTGCCAGAGTTTCTCCATGTACTTGAATGGATCTGCTAAAAACCAGAAAGGAAAGTGATTAGAATACGATGAGAAAGAGTTTAAAAGACTAACTAAAAGCTGAGAAAAATTACCAAAAATGTTCTGAAAAATTTCTAAGGCAAAAAGGGAATTTTTTGAGACCTTTTGACGCTTTAAACTAGCCTAAACTAAGCTCTCTTAGTTGTTTCTGTTTACTATCCCAAAAAACAACAAGCACGAATCAACTAATTAGCTTGACTCACACAGTAAAATGAAGCAACTTCTAGCTTAATATTTAAGTGAAAAATATAGAAAATTGCTTTGAGACTAGCTTAGATCTACTCTTTAATTGGAAAAATTTGAAACTAGATCTAAATGCTTCATGCATGCAGCATTAGATGCTAAGATTTATCCTTTAAAACAGATTTAACTAACATGCATATAAAGAAAGAAGAAGGGAGAAGAAAATTTAACAATTTTGTTGAGCCTTTGCTTGAACCTCAAGAACCCTTGGGCAATGGAGTCTTTCTTTGGTGTGAAGAAGAGGGAGGAAGTTTTTTGAAGTGCTTCAAGAGAAAACAAGGGAGCAAGCAAGCTTTTTTGATTCTCCAAAAGGTTGGCCTTTCAAAATCCAAGCTTTTGACAAGTACTTGCAGAAAAGGTGTTTCCTACAAGAGAGACTTTGTTCCACGTTAGTTTAAACAAAAACTTAACATGAGAATGTAAGCATCAAATGCATCAAACAAGTTTATAGCATAACAAACAAGTAGAACCATATACTCTAATTGGATAGCAATATCCTTACCATAACCATCATGCAAATACGAGAAAAAAAACAGAGAATAATATTACCTCATAAGCTAACAATCCATCCACACATGTGAATCCAAACACCAATCTTGACCTCCAAAGCCTTTTGATTCAATTTAGAAAATATTACGACAATGAATAGTAAGGACGCCCAAGCTCTAACTAGCTACAATGAGGAGGGTCACCTTCTATTTACTACAAAATGGGTGACAATCCCAAGAGAGGATGCGCATTGCATGAGGGAGTGGCACATGGAGTAAAGGGGAGTGGCGCATAGAGTAAATGAGAGTTGATGTGGGGTGATGTGGAGTTGAGTGGAGTGGAGTGAGACTAGTGTGAGTGGGAGTGAGGTGGAGTAGAACTAGGGTGTGAGGGCGAGTGTTAGCATAGGGATGTGCGCCCTCTCTTCTAAATGTGCCACCTAACCAAGTGGGGTCGAGTCCCTACTTTGGGATCTCCTCCATGTCCATGTCACTAAATGACGTCGCCTTCCTCTCTAGTAAACTCGCCCAAGCTCAGAGTTGACTGAGAACCAAGGAAACAACATGTCTCCAACATGTTCCCCAATTTTCCTAAAAAAAGGGAAATTAATTAAATGACCCCTTTTCCGTCTTTTTCGAGGTAAATACATTTTTTAGTGATAAAAATCACTTTTTTGTCTAGATAGAAGGGGAATAGGGGTTCAAATGGTGCTCTGGCTTAGAAAACGAGCATAAATATGGCATCTGACAATGACTAATGCCATATTTTTACAATTTATTGACTTTACAATTAGAAATTTCCGTTTTGCGGGAAATTTATTATTTCACTAAAACATTAAAAAAAACTATCGGACCTAGCCGCAGTTTCCATATGACTCAATAGACATGACTTAGCATGAACTCATATACATTTAGACACTTGACATTGGTTATACCATGCCAAGGCCACATACTCCAGCTTTGGAGTCAGTCTTTGAATGAAAAAACTTAGAAATTATTAATTGCCCACTAAGGCAGGAAAAAAATAATTAACAAGTGAAAAAAAACACTCTAGAGTACAGGCTCGTAACCGGGTTTTAGGTGGCCAATAGTTTTTTACAACTTTCATGCTCAAGTCATTTATTACAATGCCCCTGGAGGGATGGAAATGCAGAAAAGTGGTCTTTAAAAAGACTTGCTGAACCTGTGAACTTTGACTTCTGAGCATCTATCTGCTCAGTCTTTGGCGGCTCATCTCCAAATTCAGTTAGTGCAACTCGTTGGATAACAGGATGAATCATCTCTTTTTTACTCCCAAATTGGTTAAATAAAGGGCTCACACGATAGAGCCACAATGAGTAATCTGTTGATCATGCTATAACTGTCTGTTCTGTTTACTTTGGCCTTGAATGGAATAGTCATGTGTGTTCAATATGTATAGGTTTGGAATTGTTACCCCCCCAGGCTAGGGTTAACTAAGGAGATGATGTATCGAGGCCCAGAAGTTGAAGACATGGAGTCCCGAGAGCCAGATGAGCTGATAGATCCCCTCGTCTCACCACACATCACCACTTTTCGACAGTAGCAATGCCCATCACACTAGCTTGGCCCAAAAATGATAGTAGGTATTGCTTCATGAGGTAACACGTCCAGTCTCATGGTAAGTGTCATTTTAATAATTGAAGCATTTGAGCATGTTGCAAAGAGCCCTTTCTTGATTATGAAAACATTTGCTTGGAAATTATACCTTTTGCCTGATTTCACCTTAGTGGTTGACATGGTTTCCTAGCAAGTGAGTCACCCTCGGGGAAAGGGTTGCTACTGGGGGGTATCCTTGAAGGGTCATCGTACCATTCTCGATCATACTTACCACATTTCATGCTTCTTCCCCTTCATTTCCTCATCTTTTGGGTCTTCTAGGTTCACTGACCCCAAGAGGGGCTTGTACCTCATTTCATGGGAAAAAAAGGCTAGAGGCCTAGAGGTGTTGTGGCTAGCAAGAGTTAAAAGCCTTAATTAATCCTTCTAGATGCTTGCCCTAAGGTCCTAAGAGCAATGAAACGTTTCTCCAAAAAAATCAAGGACCTTTTAACAAATAATTAATAAATGTCCCGCTTGTTGGGGTAATGTATTTGTAGCGTTTTTTACTTTCCTTGCATGTGGCACTCAATGTTTTCCTAACTCTAAGTGGCATTGCGGTGCTCTTTACTTTCCTTGCACATAACACTCAATGTTCGAACCATAATAACTTAATGGCAATAAGGGTTTGGAAACATGTTGCATTGCAAACGAAGGTGCAACACACCCTCCACAAAGGCACCCATAGATGAGACAATATGAGCCCTTGATATGTCAGGAACCCCATGCCCAAAAGTCATACCCCCATCCACCTCATATTCACTACATGACCTAGAGAGGGTCTTCTCAGGAAACACTCCTTGACTTGGGGATTGGTCTACCCAATAGGGCACCATGACAACCCTCCCATACTTAAATGTGGCAAATTTTATAAGGTCTTTGAGCACTTGTCTAATTTGAAATGGGGGGATTTAATGCACATGTTTAGGTGGTTCTTTTATTAAATGTGGCTTACTTGGCATGATACATGTGACTTGTGAACCCTTGGAGGGCGTACTTGTTTGTCTTTGCAAGACCTTGCCAGGTGAAAGCTAGCCATGGAGGAATTATACCATTTTGACCTTCATGAGGGGTTGAAAACCCCAAAGATGGACACCAAACCCCACAGGATGGGTAGAGGATCCCGAAGCTATTGTGCACATGCGATGATGAACGTTGCCTTAGGCACTTGCACAACACTACAGGATGGTATCATAAACCATAACACTTGGATGTTGGCTTTTGGAGGCCTAGGACGTCACTTCCTAAGCCCTTGACGTCACTTGGAGGATAGGGTTTGGTGGGTTTGATGGTTTTGGAGGTGAGGTGACATGGTTTGAAGGAAGAAGATGCATGGCATGACACTCTAGCACATGGGAGCTTGACACATGGCCTTTGGAGGCCCAACGATTTGCATCTAGAGGATCAACATCTCATTTCTTGGCCTGGCGTCACCCTTCTAAGGGACTTACTTTATGTAAATTTTATTTTTTGTAAGTTGTAAAGGCGAATAAAGGGGGTCGACCCTCTTTTAATTTGTTATTGACATTTTTATGTGGACAAATTAGTTGGGATGACATCATATAAATAAAGGTCATCTCATTTTCATTTAAGGATCATATCACTTGATAATTACATACTCTTGGACTGAAATTTTCGCTCTCCTTGGGCAATTTGCTATCTCTTGTCTCTTGTGCAATGGATGCTTTACTTATCTATTGGTGGAAGGAAGGCTAGTGACTTCTCTTGGATGCTTGTTCTTGGAAATTTTGGTGGAATATCTTTGATAAGTAAGGGTTTTTCATGATATCTCTTGGATTAGGTAAGGAATTTCTGTAATTGTATGTGTTTCTTCTTGATTTCAAGGTTATTTTGTCAAACCCTTGGAGGAGTATAAGAGCATACATACACCCTCCATCAAAGAATTCTCTTTTATTGTTATTGAAAAGGCTTAAGGGTTGCTATAAGGAGTAAACGGGCTTACACCCTTGTAGCTTAACCTTCTTAAAGTTTGTTTTCTCTAGGAAGTAAAAGGGCTTACACCCCTAGAGTAGTAACAAACCCTAGCTCAAAGCAAGAGACTCCATCACCCAATAGACAAGACACTAATCTTTGCATTGGAGATTTGAATATTATTGCATTGGTAAATGTGATTTCAAGGAGATTGAATTGTTCAAGTTTGAAATTAAATCTTACATGCTTTAAGCTATCTTGTGCCCTAAGTGCGTCTTAATTTGCCAAGTGATTAAGCTGTTGTAACAGGCATTAAGCTACAACCATTAGGACTGCAATAAACTCACTCTCTCTTACTCTTTTACAACTTTTCTACCGCTGAAATTTACTTGCAAGCTGTCATAATTGATCTACTGTTTAAGAGCTATTGTTTGGGTGGCTTACTTGTTGATTTTAGTGGCTAGAACTTGCTGCTGTAGAAAAAGTTTGCTACAGCCATAAGGCTGTTATAAATACTTGATGATAACACTCATTAACAACCCTCTCTTGTTGTTAAAGTCTTGGTTTAAATATTGGAAGATTGTCTATTCATTGCTAGCTTTATTTCCAACATCACACACTTGATTTTGATGGTTTAATTTGCAGCTGTCATAGTTTCTTACTGCTGATATATATATATATATATATATATATATATATATATATATATATATACAGTTGCAATTTTGGGACAACAAGGTTTCTTGTCGATTTTCCATTGGTTTTGAGCTATGAAACATGACACGTTGAAAATGCCCCCCGTGTCGTGAATCCTGCGTGGACACAGATTCTCCCTAATTCGTGTCCGACACGAATTTGGGTCGTATCCTTCGCACGTGACACGACCCAAATTCATGTTGGACACGAATCTGGAGCGTGTTTTGGTTTAGGGACACATGTCGTGATTTTTGGGAGGCTTGCGCCCTTTGAAAAGCGTTTTTGTCACTCATTTTTCATTGTTTTCTAAACAGGTCGGGGCTGTGGGCGATTTTGGTGAGCAAGGAAGAGGGTTTTTTGCATTTTTGAGTCCATTCCAAGTGCTGCCAAGTGGATTTGAGGACCAGATTGCAAGTTTTTTGCTACAACAACTATTAAATCAGTTATATTTCTTCCTCCTTCAACATAAATGATGGCTCAATCATCAAAGACAACAACAAAAGGGAAAAGGAAAGGGAAGAATCCCAATGTTGGTGTTGCCCCTCCTCCAACAACTTCAATATCCTCTTTTAGTGTCCCATCTGCTGCAAGTGGAGCTGGAAGTGAAGCTTCTAATGATGGAAAAATCACTAGTGCAGCAAAACAACAGGGTCAAGACAACAAATATCCATTATGGAAGTATGTTACAAGGAAACAAGGAGATGGGGCCAAGGCAAAGGGGGGAGGGAATGTTTTGTGGACATGTGCCTTTTGCCATAATGAATTTACAAGCACCTATTATCGAGTTAAAGGCCATTTGTTGGGGCTTCCTTGTGGACTTGGAGCATGTAAATCAGTGAGTACATCCAAAAGAAGAGAAATGGCAAAAGAGGACGATTTTGGCTTGGGAAAGGTGGCAACAACATCCAAGAAAAGCCAAAATGATGATCCTCTTCCATTCTTGAAGAAGCCATCTAGCAATTTTAAATTTGGGAGTGGGAGTGCAACTCAAGAAGCAAGAAAGAGGGGGGCAGTTGGTCCAATGGACAAGATATTTCAGTGAGAGAAGTGAGAAGAGGTTGATCTTACCATTGGTTTCTTTTTCTATTTCAACTCCAGTTCCTTCAATGTTGCATGGTCTTCTTTGTTTCTTGAGATGTGTAGAGCTCTAATTGATCAGGCTCCAATTGGATATGTTCCTCCTAATTCAGAGAAGCTTAGAACCAGTGTTACAAAAATCATTTCGGCGAAAAAATCGCCGGGGTTCAAAAAACATCGTTTCGTAAAAATCACCAAAACATTGGCAATATATCGACAAACTTAAAAATCGATTTTTCCCTAAAAATCGCGATTTTTTTCGAATTTTCCCGATTTTTCTCGATTTTTTCAACAAAAAGATTTTTTGAGAAAAAATCGTTTTGTTGAAAAAATCGCGATTTCTCGCGATTTTGGCGATTTTTTGCCGATTTTCTCAACAGAGCTTAGAACCACATTGTTGGTTAAGGCAAAGGAGGTGGATAAAATCCTACAACCTATCTAATCAACATGGCCCTCAACAGGTGTTAGTATTGTTTTTGATGGTTGGACAGATGCAACACGCCATCCACTCATCAACTTCATGGTGTCTTCCCTGAATGGAGCAGTTTTCTTGAAAGCGGTGAATGCTCTTGGAAAATACAAGGATGCACAATATATGGGTGAGTTGTTCATTGAGGTTATTGAAGATGTAGGTGTTGATTCTTGTGTGCAAATTATTACAGATAATGCACATGTTTGCAAGGCTGCTGGCATGATTGTGGAAGCTAAATATCCACAAATATTTTGGACACCTTGCATTGTTCATTCTTTGAATTTAGCTCTTAAATCTATTGCTATGGAAGTGACATGGATGGGAAGTCTTATTGAGGATGCACGCCATATCCGCAATTTTGTACAAAACCATATCAATGCCCTCACAATCTACAAAGGATACACACATCTGTCATTGTTGAAGATTGTAGATACTCGTTTTGCCTCCTCATTCATCATGCTTAAGAGGTGAGGGAGGTCAAGAGTGCTCTTGGGTCCATGGTTATTTCAGAGTATTGGTCTTTTTGGAGAAAGATAGATCAAGCTTCTTCAAAAAGGGTCAAGGATACAACGTTATATGATGGTTGGTGGGAGAGGGTAGATCTTACCATTAAGATCATGGATCCTATCATCTCTTTGTTGCGATTTGTAGACACGGACAAGCCCATCCTAGGAGAAATTTATGAGGGGTGGGATTCCATGATTGAGTCTGTGAAGACCGTTGTTTTAGAGCATAAGTGCCCTGAGTATGGGACACCAGGAGAGACCTTATTCACCACCATACAAGATATTCTTATCAACAGGTGGGATAAGAATTACACACCTTTGCATTGCTTGGCTCACTCATTGAATCCCAAATACTATACTAATGAATGGCTCAATTGTGGGCCTTCATGCAGATAGGCTATGATGTGCTCAAAGACAGGGGGGCTAAGAAGCCCTATGCTTGGTGGGTAACTCATGGGGCAACATGCCCTCTTCTACAATAGTTAGCCATGAGGCTCCTCTCTCAGGTTATTTCATCCTCTTTTTGCGAGGGGAATTGGAGCACATATGGGAATTTGTACAGTTTGAAGAAGAGCAAGGTTGAGCAGTCCAGGGCAGAGACAATAGTGTATGTGCACAACAATCTCCGTCTTATTTATAGGCATAGAGAAGAGTGGGTGAAGGGAAAGACAAAGATGTGGGATGTGTTTCATGATGATATGGGTTTAGACAACAATGTTGATTTGGCATGACCCAATTTGGATCTTAATGAACCAGTGCTAGAGACAATTACTTTTGATGATGGTGATCCTTTTGAGGGTCATCCTCCACACCAACAGATGCACATATTGCATTGGATATAGAGGAGGAGGAGGAGGAGGAGGAGGAGAAAGCAACAGTGGTGATACTGATTTTGATGATTATGTCATGGAGGATCAGTACTATTGAGTCCTGACAGTTCTTCCATCTATGGTTCTAGTATCTACCATATGTCTATTTTGTATTTGCCATTGGCATTCCCACCTATAGTATTAGTGACTCTGACTCAATATTGCTATCTAGTATCTATACATTGTAATACATTTTGATTTTGATGACTTAATGAGAATGTTGCAGCTAATGGTTCTAATTTCTTGTGTGTTCAAACTTCAATGTTTGTCATTTTATCATCATTGATGTTACAATGTATACAGTATAAATTATAAATTATAATGAATCATTGAATCATGATTTTTCATTTATGTTACATGTTTAAAGTTTTGTATCATGTAAATTTTCTAGTTTCTAACAAAATATGAATCTTTATGTCTAAATTTCATTTTTGTATCTGTAATTTTCAAATTTTTTTCACACACACACACACATATATATAAATGTGTCCTCCGTGTTCTGTTTTTGAGGTCAAAATTTCAAGTGTCAGACACTTGTATTTCCGTGTCCTCCGTGTCCTGTGTTAGGTGACTTAGGTTTTGAGGCTTCTATCGTTATATATTGTCTATTTTGGGCAGGTCTAACATTGTTTTGCAGGTACACAACTTTGGCAACCTCTTACCAGCTCCTAAGACTCTTCTCCTAGCCTCAAGCCTCACCTTGACCTTGACCTATAGGGGTATCCTTCCAGCTCCTTGTCTTCCCCATTGCAATCCCCCTAGGGTCACCCAGGAAGCCTCCCTTGTGTTGGATATGTCCTTCACTAAAACGAGGGGAGTATCTCTTGAGGTGACAGTGATAGGTATTCCCAGTTGTGTCACACATTTGGTTGTTTGGGTTGGGCTTTGCCCAAACTACCAACTATGCGATAACGGGATTGAGATGGCATCTGTGTGAAAATCTGTGTAAAGTTGCAAATGGCTATTGCCCAGGACTTCTATCTATATACAGCAGAAGCAGGGAATTGATGTATTGAGATGCTAAAATTTGATCAAGCAAGTTTACTATGCTCCCCTGTGAAAAGGAGTTTAAGGATGCAATTTAATCACCTTTTTAATAACATAAGGCATAAATTGAGAAAAACTCTAAATTGTGTGAATTGAAATTATTATCATGTATCCTTTTCTCTGACAATAAAGCCAGCCTAGGTGAAATCATGGCGGCTAGTAAGATGTTGACGATGACACAAATCTGCTCAGGAATGGCTGATGGAAACCAAATTTCTCTATAACTTAGTACTGGTTGTTAGACTTAAGATCTTATAGAGTAGATTTACTTCTATAATAGATGCATTTGAACTCCCACTACTGATTTTGATATACCTTGCAGTCCCATTGACTTATTTATGGTCATTTGTTGGAAATTAATTATCTTATTTTATCTGTTTTAATTCAGAATATATGGCATTGAAAATTGTTTATATTTTCAAGATTCTAATTTTGAGTCTTCATTTTGTATATTTGCAGGTTGTCCAGAGTACATTCTTGTGGAAGCTGCATGACTTACATGGCAATGAGACTCTTCTATCAGATGGTTTATTCCTTGCTCCTGTTGGATCTGAGGAGCCTTTATCTTTTAAGCGTTCACAACATGCAATGCATTGTGATGCCATTACATCACATATACAGATGGTAAGCTTAAATGATTTGGCCTGGCACTATTGAGGAAATTGAATTGAAGTTTTTTGTAAATTTGCCTAACTTTTCAGACATGGATTCTTTCTCAGCTATCAGAGCCTTTCAAGGTGTTTGATTTTGATTTTTGGAGAAGACCAAAGGATTACAGGGATGTAGATTTTGTAGTTAAAGTAACTTCTGAAGGCAAAGCCCATGCTATCATTTCGTGGTAAACCTCTTTTTGAAGATTGGAAGTGTTGTGTACTATCTAATGCTGTAGTTTTCCTTGTTCACTCACATTAGATGCTTTCTAAACTTTTTAAACTTTTATAGGTGGGTGCTTCAACTTGATAAAGAGGGAACTATTTTCTATTCTACGGCCCCAAAATGGATTAAGTCATCATATAGAAATCCAGAAAAACCCACTGAGTTTTATGGTAAGTTGGTTATTATGTTTTCTTGATGGCCATTATATATCCAATATGGACAATGAATAATACAATCATATTAGTGTAAAATTTATGAAAAGGTCATAAGTTATAACTATTCACTAATTTCTACTTCCCACCTTATGTTTTACAATATTCAATTATTATTTCTATTTATTACAAGTGAAAAAAAATAAATTAAAAAGGGACAATGTTTAAGTAAACAGGGGATTCATACCCTCGACCTCGTATTTAAAAACTTTTGGTGACCCTCCCATAACCATCGTACCCACAGTTATTACTTCCTTTTTAGCTAAGTTTTCAAGCCCAAGCACATCAACGTGATATTATGTATACAGTATGACCTATTAAAATCTGTGCAAAAGAGAACAATGAAAATATGTAGAGACTCTGTTATTGATTTAACTGATTTACAAATGATGCAAATGTAAAATCTAATGAAGAAATAAATTGTTTACTCAAAATAATTTGTGACAGAAGCAAATGCTAGATTTAAGCTACTAGGGTAGCCTCCCTTGTGTTGGATTTATCCTTCACTGAAATGAGGGAAGTTGTTGCCTAGGTGATAGTGGTAACCTCTTCTAATGTCCCACTCATTTTGTACCTTGTGATGGCTTTGCACTAGGGTGCAAGATTGTGTGATAACAAGACTCATCCTTGTAGCATTGTTCGAGTGTGGCACCTTTAAGGGCCCCTCCAAGTACATTTCTTCATCATTTAATAAGTTTAGGCTTATTATGGCATGTATGACAACTCTGTTTGTCTTAATAGTTCATAAATTTCTCTCTTGGCTTGACCTCTTCACTCCGTTGGCCCAATATTGGATAGGCACTAGTCCCTTATCCTCCATCACCTCTTTATTTTCACTTATTACAAAAAAAATTGTTTTGCTAAGCTATCTCTTCACATCACCTTGAGCCTCCTTGTCATAGCCTTAGGAATCCTACTTAGGGATACCTCCCTCGTGTTGGAAAAGAGCCAACTTAAAGTGAGAGAGGGAGTTATTGAAGTGATAGTGGGTATCCCCATTGAGTTGCATCCATGGATTGGGACTTTTTCCACTTAGATTCGAGTTGAAGAGGTAACTGTTATCGCCCAGTTTAGGGATAACTAAGGAGATTATGTCTTGAGGCCCACAGGTCCTAGACATGGAGTACCGAGAGTCAGATCGACTTGAGCATGGCCCTGGAGGGCCCATCTTTTCATTCTTCAGCGCCTCCACTTTGTCAGCAGCAGCAGCATCCGTCACCTCAGCCTTGTCCTGTAGCAGAGATGGGTCTTGCTCCATGAGGTAATGAGTCCGGGTATCATGGTATGTGTCACACTGATCCTCAAAACCTTTGAATATGTGCATTCAATTCTTTTTGCTTCTAACGGTGCTTGGATCTTATACCTCTCCACTTGACCATATCTGGGGGAAATGATAGGATGCCCTAGTATGCTGGTACCCATAGGGTTTGAGTTGCCATTGGGGGGATTCATGAGAAGCCATCATCCGCTCACATCATACTTACGACTTTCTATCTTTTTCCCGCTCATCCATGCCATTACACTGGTTCGGGCATTGGGTTGGCCAAATATTTAAGGTTTGTACCTTACCTTGTGGGAAGAAGGGGCTAAAGGCCTAGAGGGTAAAAGTAGCTGGCAAAAGATATAAGCCAAAGAATGAAACCTTGAGATGCCTTGCCCATGGATCCCCGAGAAAGCAGTAAAAAGATTCTTAGCAAGAAACAGAGGGACCCATAAAAATAATAAAACAAGACCTAGTTAGTGTAGAAATTTCCAGGTCCTATCAGCTGTCTTCTTGGTCTGTCTTTGACCAAGCTAAGACTCTAAGTTTCTTGCTGTCATATATTTTAATTTCTGCTGTTTTATAACAGCCAACTGTAGTTTTTGTTTTGCTGATGTGTTATGGTTGTTATCCTTGTTTGGGTGCTCTTGCAAGTAGTTTTATGTTAGGAAAAATACATACATGCTTACCAAATAATAACAACACACCTAAACTATCTTTTCTGCCGAAATATGGACAGATCTAAGAGCTAATAAACAGCCACTAAAATGCATGTGTAGAAACATGTATTTTTGGTCACATGACCCTGGATAAAACCCCCCCGGGGAAAACCAGTTTTGAGATATGATGTATATATGAGGTAGAGCTAATATCTTTTACAGTAAACAAAATACAATAAGAACCTGGTACAATAGAAACTCCAGAATGAAGAAAACAAAAATACAATAAGAACCCGGTACAATAGAAACCTGTAATGAAGAAGATATCCAAGCTCTTACTGCCAGAAGCACTCCAGGATAGTGCGCCCCACATGTAAACTGCAAGATCTGCTCCAGAAAACAACTATGATGCCAAAATGGAAAACCCCTCAACAGGAATGAATCTCCTGATGCTGTCCTCACTCTGCAACTGCCATCAAGGAAAACTGATGGCTAGAAATCCTCCCAGGTGGACAAACAAATCAGCCAAAGCCATACTCTCCCTCTCAATAGCAATCTCCAATAAAATAAGGAAGAATGCTGCTCCAAGTTGCCAATAACGGATGCAAGCTGCCTCCTCTCCTCCTCATGCAACAAACCTCATCTCCAAAGCTCAAAAGCTCCTCCTCTCATGAACAAAAGCTTCCTTGAACAATGCTCTCCTTGGCTCCTTTGCCCTCTTTAGGCAAGAATAGGGTAATCTAGATTTGGATGGATGAGATCATCCTAAATCAATGGACAGATCACCCCCATAAATCTAATCCAAAACCCACTTTTTGGTTAAGTTCCCTAATTCTACTCATGTCCCCTCAAAATCACAAAAGGTGATTTAATGTTCACTCTTTGCCAGGACATAATGTACTTTTAAAATCCAAAGTCAAAGTACAAATAGACATACTAGGACAAAGTGCCAGTCAACCTTCCCATGTGCTAAGGAGGGAAAACATGGGGAACACCTCAGGTACTAAACCCAACACTCCCTCTTACCGGAAGGTGGTTCACCAAGCCCATCTTGTCTCAAGAAGACATGCTTTGCCTTCGCGGGTGTATGCCTTTGGTGAGAATATTCCGGCAACCCCATCATCCGCCTAATGTACCGAATCGAACGACTCTCTCAACCCACCCTGATGAAGTGGTATTCCCGATTCAATGTGCTTCACCGGCCAGGAAACACCTGGATTCTTTGAGAGTTTTATGCAACTCTAATTATCACAATGAATCACCGGCCGGAAAGCCATCATTCAAATAACCCAACCAAGATTCATGCTTTCAAATGGCTCACAACCGGCTGCATCGGCCGCTATATACTCATTTCTACTAACTTCAAAGTAACCGACTTCGTCAATAACCATGAAACAAGTCCCGGAATTTAACCGGCAAAGACCAGGTGTTTTTCTCTCGCTGCCAGCCGCATCCCCGCCTACCGGTCAGTGTAGTCAATCAAACTGACCCCATCTCTTCTGACGTAATCTAGGCCATAGTACACTGTCCCAACAACATACCTCAACACATGTTTTGCTCCTATCCAATGAACAATTCTCTGCTCAATTCATGTATTAATAGGTGTTCTACGAAAACATATTCGGGTTCCAGCAATCCGTGATACATCGAACCGGACAACCGCCTCAGAATCGGTGGCATCCACCAACGGGCTATCTGAAGCGCTAAGCTTTTTCTAGTTGGTGATCATAGGTGTCACATAGGCCAACAAATTCCATCTCGAACTCCGCCGTAATATCACGTGATACCGCTCGAAATATGTGACCATCCTCCGCCATACCTCCATGCCTTAAAATAGTGCATCAATCCAATGTCACTTATCTCAAACTCTGATGTAAGGCCCTTCTTGAAATCAACTATGAGATGCTCTGCCCCCGTGATGAACAAATCATCCACATATAGTATGAGAATGAGCCGGTTCCCACCTCTAATGATGAAATAGAGGTTTGACTAACATCGCTTCTCAAGCCCATCCAAGCAAATAGGTACTATCTGATGAGTACCCAAGTCGGAGCTTGCTTCGTAATTCATAAAGTGCCTTCTCGGCACACGCGGAGTCTCCGTCACTCACCAAAGCCCTGGTATCGCCGATGTACACCTCCTCCCAATGAAGCCATTCGAATGCGGTTTTAACATCCATCTGATGAATGTGCAAACCCATCTCTGGCCATATGGGAATAATCGTCCGATGGAAGTGTATCTCAAGCATCGGTGCTAATGTCTCATCATAATCGACTCAATCTAATCTGAGAGAAGCCCCGTACAAATCGAAGCCTTAGAGCTTCCACGCTGCCATCTGCAAGAATCTTGGTCTTATACAACCATCTAGAAGTCATAACGGACTTCCCCACAGGCCTCAAAACCACATCCCAAACATCGTTATACATTACTAGAATCATACTCCTCAACCATGGCCTCGCCATACCTGATGATCCACCGCCTGCGCAAAAGTCTATGGCTCATCAAGGTTCCGACAAGTAGTCACTAGTGCCACTATGCCCTAACTGACTGGTGGCCTCCTCTGTTGACCTCGATCCTTGGCTCCCCATTCATTGGCCTCCTTCGGTCTCCCTCAAAACCATCTCTGCTCTTCCCTGGGTGGTCAAAGGAGAAGTAAGGTCTCTCTCCCAAGAGTAATTGCCTCAAGGATAGTCTCAACACTCTCGGGCGATCTTTGAAGTTCCGGGCTCTTACCTCCTCGAACAACATGCCGAACCTGGTGGACTTGTCAGGTACAGACTCACACCTCAAAATGGTGTACCGACAATCGAGGTCAGGTTCCCTCTCAGACCGCAAGATCCTGCAACTCGTGATCAACTATCCGCCGCACTGACTTGGTGATCTAGCAAAGCCCTATCCCTCCTCAAATCTCACATGACTGGCCACCACCACTTTCCCAAGTGGCGGAATGTAGATCCGAAAGGCTTTTGACACCCTCCTCAGTATCCTACTAGAATCCCTTTACTGAAATGTGGTCTAGCTTGTCCTCTCCTGGTGGGGACATGCGAGAACGCCGAGCATCCAAAAATCCTGATGTGCTCAACATCATGCCTACTCCCGCTGAAGGCCTCCTCAGAGTCATCTTCCCAAAAATCCTATGGGGACTCCTATTCTACAGATAAACTGCATCACAACATGCCTCTGCCTATAAGTACAAAGGCAAACTCTGAAAGTGCAACATAGATCTCGATGCACAATAGCTCCGGTTCTTTTCCCTCTCTAACCCCTGCTCATTGGGTTGTATGGTAACGGCCATCTCTCTCCTGGATAGCTAAGGCCGGGTAATGTAAGTCCATAAATTGTCACAGGAATACTCTCCCTCAAGACCGAATCAGTAGCATCTCCGATCCTTCGACTGTTCTCCACAAGAGCTCAACTCTGAACCGGTGCAAAGACCTTACTCTTGGTCTTTAGGAAATAGTTCCAGGTCTTCCTTGAGTAGTCGCCAATGAATGTGAGATAATACTCACAACCACCAAGGACTTCCGAGACATGGGCACACACACATCCGTGTAGGTACTTGTTGAAATTCCGAGGGTCCTATGAGGTCGCCATCTGCTGGTCCGGTCCTTTGGACCTTAGTATGGCTCCTCTAAGTTTCAATTGTTTACTGCCTTTTTGTTGTTTTAGGACAGCAAATTGTCATGTTACTTTCTGCTCAATTTTTTATAGGTTAGGTGCTCTTTAAGGTGCCCTTGCAAGTGTTTTCTTGTTCCAATGTTAGCACATGCAATATAATCCTGTAAAACACATAACACCACCTCTAGATTTTGAACTTTAAAATGTTGATCTACACTTAAACATGCATAAATTTGGACACTGTGTATTTTTGGTCGTATCAGGACTCCTCGGGATAAAACTGGCAGATTATAATCCAAAGATAAGTGCCCAAATTGTGGTGTGCTCTCTTCCTTTGTTGCTCCTCTCGAATCGAATCAGGCCTAAGCTCATTCATGGGGTTCAATGAAGAAAACCCTCCATGTGAATGTCCCTCTCCCTCAGGCCGCCTCTCCATTGAAACCGTTAGAGCTCAAATCCTCCAAGTGATTCAAGTAATGTAGTCAGCTACCATCTCAACCCATGCCTCCCTCTCCTAGCAAAACCATCACAATAAATAAACTGAGGCCGAAAGTGAATATCTCTCACCATGAAAGCCTGCACCCTCCCTCTAGCCTCCTCAAGCATCGGATCTCTCCTCACCGACAAGTGCTCCTCCCCTGGTGAGCATATGAAGAAAACAAGTGCTCCCCTCCTCCTCAGATGCGCCCACCTCCATGCAAAGTTCTCAACGTAAGAGAATGGTCATGGCTCCATGGATGAACTCAACACGCACCCACCTAGCTCCAAGCTCCAAGGATTCCTCTCAACCCCTCAAGGGTTTTTGGCTCCAAACCCTCATGAAGTGCAAACCCCTCCTCCTCCCTCAAGATGAGCCTTCTCTCTCTCCCTCACAAGTCTCAAGTGAAGAATGAGTTCCAAATTTTACCTCCTTTGGCCCTCCCTTTCTATGCCAACCCCAGTAAGATCAACAATGGTCTAGATTAGATTCTGGAAGCATGCTCCACCAATGGATGAGACTGTGCTTGAGATTTTCACTTGATTTAAATAGCATCACAAAGCAAAAGTATGAGGGTAAAAGTCTTCCTTGGTGCCCAGAGACTCATAAGCACATGGGGACCCTTCCAAGGTATTCAAATCTTCAACACTCCTCTTACCTAGGAAAGTGTCCTTCACCACCAATCTCATCCCCGTAGTGGACATGGTTGCCTCCGGCATATGCTCTCTATGGAGTATGGTCGCATTCTCGGGATCTCTCGAAGTGGGACTCGGCCACATCTACTCAATCTGTATGATCTATAAATGGTACCGACTCTCCATCTAATATCCAAGATCACCTAGATCTTATCACACCGGAGATCTCCACCTTGGTCTCCCACCAAGGATTTCTCCTCCTACTCTCGGGTATCTCACCAAGAGTCTCTACTCTGGTATCTCACCAAGAGTCTCCTCTGGTCTCTCACCAAGAGTCATCAACTTGGCCTCTCGCCAAGTCACTTCCACCGAAGTGGATCCAGAACCTGATAAGCCCGTCTCAGAAGCTAAGTGAAGCTCAAGCCTCCATGGTTCCTTGCCTCTCCCCCTCATCAATCTCTGATTCTTTAAAGTTGTAGCACTAAATCTCTGTCTACTCGACGACTATGAAATTGAAGCTATATTGGGTGGACCAATCAACCACTTTGAAGCTGTCCAAGGACACTGAATCTGATCTCCCTCAGAATCATTGCTGTGAGTCAGTCGATCCTCATCAACTCAGTCTCCCCAACTAATGCTCGATGGTGTAATGGTAGATAAAGTAGCAATGAATGCACACTTCTCCTCGCAACCGGACATCAACTTCTATCTCCTTCATTGTCAGCCAGCCAACCCGGCCGCTTCTTCTTGTGACATTGTCCCGCATAGTGACCCATCTCTCCACAAGCAGTGATTTTACCGTGTTTCATGTTCCTCCTTTTGATCAAGTCAGCCGACTCATCAAGCATTTCTCAGCCCTCCTCCACCTTCCTACGCCCCCAACCTTGGGACCTTTACACCTCCACGCACTGCCTTCCCTTTGTCTAAAGAGCAAGTTCCTCATCACCAGAAACTGTTTGTTGCTGCTGTCCAGAAGCCTCCGCTACATGTCTAGTCTCCTTTTGGATGAAGTCATCCCACATCCCTCCCATGTGGGTAAGGCCTCTCCTCGGCAACTATGCCTCAGAGCAAATGAGCTCACTCATTTCAAGTGAAGCTATGCAAAGCTTGCCTCACCAAAGAGTTGGTACAATGACCTCTCCGACAGCTCCAAGCTCGCCTCTCTCATCTCGAAAGAATCTAGTAAGGACGAAGTCATTTACCATCCCTCGAAAGCATGCACGTTCTCGAAGTCGATCATGAAGAACCATCTTCCTGCTCTCATTTGTGCTCTCGTAGTTGCTACATAAAGATGCCTACATCTCATATGGCTGAGCCTTCCCCTCGGCCACATGGGTAAGGTACGTGATCCTGCATCTATCGGGAATAGTCCTTTTCGCCTCTTTGTTCTTCCTGTATTCGCCACCAAGACGGGAGCACATGTGAAATATGTGGACAACCGCCTCTAATTATGGGTCCTTATAGCTCAGGTCCCCAAGATCTAAAACCATCCCTCGGGCTCTCTCCATGACGCACTGGGCCATGGCCCCGGCTAGCTTGTCCTCCTCAAGACGAGACCAGATATCGACATGCTCCCGCCAACCGTGGCTCACTGGACATGCTCCCACGTAAAGGAACGGGCCGCCTCACCTCCGCCAACACAGTGAAAAGAGGCATCCACCTAATCTCACTCCCAATTCTAGGTGTGAAAGAGGTCGCTCATGTACTCTCACTCCCTGCCCACGCAGTGTGTGAAAAGAGGTCATTCACAAGTAGTCAAAAAATCAGCTCCAACAAATTTTGCCCACAACCGCCCACCAACTCGTGAAACTAGTCAGTCTAAAAATTCGCTCCGAAGTCAGTAACCGACAATGAAAGAGAGGTACCTTCAGATCTGAAGTTTACCCACTGCTTTGGACTGTAAAACCTTGTTGTCCAAAACAGCCAACAAATCTGATATAAAAAACTTCCAAACTGCCCAAAAAGTGTCTAAAACGCTAAAGTCTAAGCCAATTGCCTCCTCGATACCATGTTGAAATTCTGAGGTCCTTAGATGGCAGCCTCATATCTAAGGTCCGTCTGACCTTAGTATTGTATTCTAAGTTTCAACCTGTTTATTTGCTCTCTTTTGTCGTTTTCTTAGGACAGCAACACCATGTACTTTCACTACTGTTTTATAGGTTAAGTGCTCTTTTAAGGTGCCCTTTGCAAGTGTTTTTGTAACCCACAGTTAGCACATGCAATATAACTTAAAACACATAACACTACCTCTAGATCTTGAACTTTAAAATGTTGATCTACACTGTTCATGCATAAATTTGACATGTATTTTGGTCAACATGACCCTAAAACCCCTAAAACCAGTTTGGGATATATGTTCATATAATTGTGTGATTAAGCAAGAGATACAACAAGTAATGAAATACAATGGAATATGTATACATAGCAATCTCCTCAAGAGACTTGCATCAAGAACCAGAAAGAGAAGTGCCCAAAACTGTGCTCTCTTCCTTGTTGCTCCTCTGAATCGAATCAGGCTTCTAAGCTCATTCACGCCTAATGAAGAATCCCTCCATTGGGGAATGTCCTTTCCTCAGGTCAGCTTCCACCTAAACTTAGAGCTCAAATCTCCTCCATGTATCTCATACTGTAGTCGCTACCATCTCAACCCATGCGCCCTCCTTCTAGCAAAACTGATCACAATAATTAAACTGAGGCTGAAAGTGAATGTCTCTCACCATGAAAGCTTGCGCTCTCTCTCTAGCCTCCTCATGCATCAGATTCTCTCAATCCTGGACAGTGCCTCCTCTCCCCGGTGAGCATAAGGAGAAAACAAGCGCCTCTCCTCTCAAGATGTGCCCTCCATGCAAATGCTCCTCAATTTAAGAGAATGGTCAGGGTTCCATGGATGAACTCACCTTCATCCACCTAGCTCCAAGCTCCAAGATCCAATGATTCCTCTCAAACCCTCAAGGGTTTTGGCTCAAAACCCCCATGAAGTGCAAACCCTCTCCTCCAAGATGGTGGTGTGCCCTTCTCTTCCCCACAAGTCTCAAGTGAAGAATGAGTCTCCAAATGCACTTTACCCTCCTTTAGCCTCCCTCACATGCCAACCCTAAAGATCAATGGCCTAGATTAGATCTAGCCATGTCTAATCAATGGGATGAGATCAACCAACAATCTCGCAAGGGAAACCCACTTTCCTTAGTTGTTTATGTCTATTAATTCACCCACATAAATTAATTGTCACTTTAAGGACTTAAGTGACATATTTCACTTTTGACTTTAAACTCCCAAGTCAAAGTGAAATTAGAATCATAAAGTAAAGTATGAGGGTAAAAGTCTTCCCTTGTGCTTTAGAGACTTATAAGCACATGTGGACCACTTTCCAAGGTATCTAAATCTCAACAAAAAACTCAAGATCCCACCGATTCGGCCACACACTGGGAACGGCTTGGCAAACTCTGCCAATCACACACCCTCTAATAAAATATCTCCGGCCAAGCCAAATGTCGACCAAGTAATTCTGGCCACAATCCTATTCACCTCCAAGAGCCCCATGATGTGGTGGGCCATCCTACGATGCCAAAACTAACACAACTGTCCGCTGCTGTCGATACTAGCCACCAATGCATGTAGTAGCTAAAACAGTAACCGATACAAGTCTACCTCTCTCACTCCAATCACCTGCCCCTGGTCTATAGAGCAACCTCGACGATAAATGAGTACGTCGTTGCCCCTTAATAAGACCTCAAGACCTCTATCCCGGAGGGTGGAGGGACTCAAATCAAGTTCTTCTTCATCCCCTGGACGAAGAGAGAACATCAAGGAATGATACTCTGCGGGTGTCCCTCTCTTCTAAAGAAACCGTAAGCAATCCCAAAGAATCGTGTAATAACCGTTATCTCCTAGTGATATCTATCCCGACCTTCTGTCTCGACGTAAAATGCTCTCTCACACCAGTGATGTGACTCGATGCTCCGATGTCAATATACCAGATATCTGGCGAATACTCAACCGAACTGCAACAAAACTGGAAATGCACACTCCCGTCAAACCGAAGTCCGGTAATCATTCTCTTCCTCACGAATGTACCACCACTCTTTCTTCTTCCTATTGTGACACTTTCCAGCATAGTGCCCGAACTTCTACAAACAAAGCACTTCACTTTACTCATATCCCTCTAACCACCGCCATGACCACGCCCAAGCCAATCGCCACTTTGACCATCGCCCCTTCGGGCTCTCTCCACTCTTCACGGCTCCCGCCTTGGACCTGTCAATTCACCACGACCGGGTTCTTCTTGCCCCTTGCCCAAAGAGCAAGATCTTCTCCACCCTGACCACTCTGCCGTCAGTCAGCCCCGTAAGACTCGGGATGCTAACTGATTCCTCCCCGAGCTAAGTCATCCCACATCCCTTCCCATGTGGGCAAATGCTCCCCGGCAACAATACCCCAATGAATGGATCTCACGGTTTGGTGAAGCTATGCAGCGCTTGCCTCACCAAAGAGTTAGCATCGACACCTCACCGACGGCTCCAAGTTCGTCTCTGATCCGAGTGAATCTAGTAAGAAACGTAATGAAGTCACCTTCTCATCCTTGAGCATGCGAATGATCCTAAGTCTATCATGAAGAACCATCTTCCTCGGTTCCACTGAAGCTCATATAGGTCGCATCAAAGCTCATTTCACATCCGGACATGCATGGGCTCTCCCCGTCACATGGGTATGATGTGATCCCGGACTACATCACAAATAGTCCTCTCCGCCTTGTTGTTCCCCTTCCTGTACTCCGCAATCAAGACAAGAGAAGTCGCAGGAATCGCCGGAACAAACGCCTCAACTATGTCCCATAGCCCGAGGTCCTCCAAAACGAAGACCATTCTAGCCTTGTTCCTTGAGACCGGGGCTTGCTAGCCCCGGGCCTACTCTATCTCAACCCTCGGTGATCCGAGATGTCATTATCACCTACACCAGAACCTAACTGATACTAAGGAACACACTGCCTCACCTGGCTAAAACAAAGTGTGAAAAGAGACAATGTGAACTGAGTTCACTCCCTGTCAAATGGGTGTGTAAAGAGGTCAAAGAAATCAGCTCCTACCCCACCTGTAGGTGTGAAAAGAGATCCATCTCAAAGTAAGTTTCAACCGCCCAAAACTCACTACAAAAAATCGCTTTTTGAAGTGTCACCTAATCGGGTTGAGCTCAATGGCTGTCCCTCAAAAATCTGCCTAATGAATGTATATGGTAGCCACACAAATCGCCGGCCCAAACTGTCCTAAAAATCAGCAGCCAAGCTCTGATACCATGTAGAAATTCTGTTCCCATTCACTGCCTTCTTTGGTCTGCCTTTGACCAAGCTTGGACTCTAAGTTTCATTGCCATATATTTTAATTTCTCGCCGCTTTTATAACAGCCAACTCAGAAGTTTTGTTTTGCTCATGTGTTATGGTTGTTATCTCTGCTAGTGCTCTTTGCAAGTAGTTCCATGTTAGGAAAAATACATACATGCTACCAAATAATAACAACACACCTAAACTATCTTTTCTCAATAAATATGGATGTATCTAAGAGCTAATAAACAACCACTAAAATGCATGTGTAGACACAGTATTTTACATGACCCCTCGATAAACTCTGGAAAACCAGTTTTTAGGATATGATGTATATATATGAGGTAGAGCTAATATCTTTTACAAAGAAACAAAATACAATAAGAACTCCGGTACAATAGCAACCTAATGAAG
Organism: Picea sitchensis; assembly: GCA_010110895.2. NCBI lineage: Eukaryota > Viridiplantae > Streptophyta > Pinopsida > Pinales > Pinaceae > Picea > Picea sitchensis. Next base: position 143,314 of record SNQJ01S0001546.1, read on the forward strand.
AAGATATCCAAGTCTCTAACTCATGATGCACACTAGATGGTGCGCCTCAAACTCCATGTGACCGCTTCCGTAATCCACCGAGATGTCGAATGGAAACCTCCATTGTGAATGGGATCCTCCCGGCCACGTCCTCAATGCAACCGACATCGAGGGAAAACTGATGGCTAGAAATCCCTCCAGATAGCAAACAGCCTGCCAAAGCCAAGCGCCCTCCTCAAAGTAAGAATCTCTCCAATAAAATAAGGGAGAATGTTGGGTCTAAGCTGCCAATACTGGATGCAAGCTGCCTCCTCTTCCTCTCCTCATGCAACAAACCTCATCCCAAAGCTCAAAAAGCTCCTCCCTCTCATGAACAAAAGCCCTTTGAACAATGCGCTCTCCGCTCTTTTGCCCCTCTTAGGGTAAGGTGAAATAGGGTAACCTAAGATTTGATGGTTGATTATTCATCCAAATCAATGGATGAGATCACTCCTCATAAATCTAATCCAAAACCCACTTTGGGTTAAGTTCCTAAGTCTACTTCATGTCTCCTCAAAATCACCAAAGGTAATTTAATGTTCACTTACCAACACTTTTGCCAAAAGTGACATAATGTACTTTAACCAAAGTCAAAGTACAAATAGACATAAAGTACTAGGACAAAGTGCCAAATAACTTTCCCACATGTGCTAAGGAGGGAAAACACATGGGGAACACCTCCTCAGGTACTAAAACTCAACAGTTAGAGGATAGGGGGTTTCATCATGAGCCATCATATTAGGTCCATGGGCATGTAACGGTATGGCACTATCGGTAGCTGGTCACCATGCCAGGGTAGTGGCTCTTGGTGGCATAGCCAAGAGAAAGGGGGTCTCATCACGAGCCAACCTTCTCATTTCCGTGAAATGCTTGTGGGTAACATTGCCACCACTAGTCACCACGCCAGGGCAGTGTCCCCTAACTAGCTTCTTGAAAGAAAAAAAACAATGAAAATAAAGACAAAAGGCATGAATGGGCTTGGAAACATTTGCATCCATGATAGGTGCAACTCACCCTCTACAGAGGCACCCACAGGTAAGCCATACATTTCCCTGCTATCACTGCACCCCTTGCCCAGACATCCCTTACCACCTCATCCACTCACATGGCTTACATTTGATTTCTTCCGGAAACGTCCCTCATCCAGTGAGCATTAGTCCAATAGGACGTCCTAGCGTTTTCTCCAAACTTGGCTTGTAGATTAGTCTAATGTCTTTGAGCACTTGTCCGGGTAAAGGGGGTTTTATGCACATGTTTAATAACTTGATGATTAGATGTGATTGACATTTCTATGATCCCTGTGACTTATGAGCCCATGGAGGGCGTATCTGTTAATGTTGCAGGACCATACCTGATGGACAGGTACCCTTATGGACAGGTACACATGGGGATATGATCAGTTCGGACCTCCATGGGGCTGAAAGCCCACTAGATGGATGTTGAGACCCCAACAGGGGGCAGAGACAGATCAAAGGATTGCACCGGAGAAAAGGAGGATGTTCCACCAGAGGCAACTTGGCTGACCCATACCCAAGGGGGTTGTGCCCTTTCCACCAGGACGTAGGCCTTGGAAAGCCCATGACGTTACCTAGGACACCCATGACGTCATCCAATGCTTATGGAGGTTTTGGGAGGCAGTTGTGTGCCAAGTGGCACATGTGGCAGGTTCCTGAGGCCCAAGAAGGCCTAACGTTTTGCTCCAGGAGGCCAACGTTGCCCTAAAAGGGCCTAACATCACCCAAAAAGGGCATGACATCATCAATTATGCTTGATTTAGGGTTTTAATTGTGACATTTAATGTAAAACAATATTTTTGATGTAAACTGGCCATGTCAGCCTTTTTTGACCTAAAGTAAAATTAAAGGTCTTTGGTATTGTATAAATTAGGGGAAATTGCCTCGATCATATTTCACTCACCCTTGGGTGAGGTCTGAAATTTGCGGCCCTCATTAGGGTTTTGGACTGAAATTCTAGTGCGCACTTGTTGAAGGAGGGCTATTTTTGGTGAATTTGGCATTTTTCTTGGTGGAAAGACTACACCTAGGGTTTTACTTGATGATGCTTGGTGAATGTGAGTAAAATTCTAGAATTCTTCTCTTACTTAAATGGTTATGGTGTTTTACTTTGCATTTTGTTAATTTATGAAATTGCTAGCTCAAACCCTAGGGATCAAGCACATGTTATTGTCCTTGTTCTAATTGCTATCTACCTACTAGATTGTGCCAAGGAGCCTTTTCTTGAAGCCATTTCTAGGGCCTTGCCATTGCAACACCCTAGCATTTGTTCTTCATCCTAGCCAATTTTACTTTTATCATTGAGTTAAAGGAGGAAAACCTACTAAGGCCTAGGGTTACTTACACCTTAGTAGCCGTTTTCCTCTAGGGTTTGGTGGTTGAAGCCTTGGCTTACCAACACTTCATCCATCAAATTCCTCTTGTCTTTGGCTCTATTACTATCATCTTGCTCCCTCAATACTTGCAGCCACTTGTTGACTCCATTTGCCCTATGAAGGCACTAGTCTAAGATCTCTCCCTTGAGTGTTTTGATCACAACCTTCAAACATCCAAATCTTTGAACAAACTACTAACACCTTCTAACCCTAGATTAGATTGATCTACTAACCTTGTTGCTGCTACTATTCAATGAAGTTACAACCATACTTTGCAGCATTTAAAGCTTCTCTAAGCAATTGAAAAAGATTGACTAATGCATAGCCTTATTTGCTTCTAATGAATATTGGTGTTATGATATTGACGATTAATTATTCTTGCTCATTTTGAAGCTTTTCTAAGGCATTAATTGTGAAGTATTGTCTTGTGATTATTGCTACTATACATCTTTGTTTACTTCATCAATATATTAGTCAATTGCTTTTATTAAGAAAGTCTTTGATTATATGAAGTACTAAACAGCAAGTGCTCTTGCAAATATAGTTTTATGTTGCTTTGTTCCGGGCAGGTACACTTCTGGTTATTTATTTCTTTATTGGTTGTTTAACCGGACTTTCTGATCGGTGGTGACTTGTGAGAGGGAACCTTTTACTTGGCCTTTATCCTTTGCCTTCTCAAAACCCCAGGGCACCGGGGACGTCTCCCTTGGGCCTACCACCCTAAATAAAAAGAGACATCCTATTGAGGTGACAGTGATAGGATAGTCTCCCGTTACGCCAATTTGTCTTCTTTTGCCTTTTCCCTTCTATCAAAGTACAAATTGCGCGATAACAGTGACATCTTGCAATCTCTAAGTTTTGATAGAATGAAGGCCTTTCCATGCCGCTTCTATGGCTTCATGGATTTGTCTCCCATGTAGGAAATCAAATTGTTATTGTGAAATTATCTACGAGAAAATATTCTTCACCCTAACAACAATAATTTTTGCTATTATCTTATAATTGCAATTTCAAAGTGAAATCGGTTTGAAATTATCAAATGATGTTGGATTGTCCTTCACAGGGATTAAAGATATAAAAGTGGAATTGAAAGCACCCAATACCTTCCCTGTTCTCCTTGAATCCTCCACCACCCTTAACAATTCTTCTTCTATCAAATCATAAAAAACTATAAAAAATCCACAATCTAGCCATCTGGCCCTGTACTCTTATCCTTTTGAAGGGAAGCCAGTACAACCTTTAGTTCTTCCTTTAACACTTTCTCTACCAAGTGTTCATTTGCCTCCACTCCTTCAAAAATTGGAATGACAGAAGCATTCTTCACTATTTCTGCAATGTTAACTCTATCTTGTTCTTTGTATAAACCTTTAAAATGAGAAACCCTAATGTCTGCTATTTCTTTGAAGGTCCTAGCTTTACTACCATCATCCTTTTGCATTTCCATATAGTGTGAATGTTCTCCTATGGTTAGGATAATTGAGAAAATATTTTGTGTTTTCATCTCCATTAGGTAACCATTAGGCTTCCTTTTCTTCTAGAAGTTTCCTCTTACATTGTTCTAACTTTTTGAAACCGACTCCATTAAAGAATCATCGTATTTTACCCACTCTGCCTTTACTAGATTTATCTATCCAAATGTGAAGGCATAATACCAAAGGTGAATTATGGAACTCTAAAATATGATAAGGAAAGATCATGTAATATGGACACCTTATCAATATCCTAATCACAAGAGAAAACACTAACCAATTAGCGTATCATCATCGGTTTGAACAAAGACAATATTTGACCTATATTCAGAAGATCAATTCTAGTGCAATTTGGTCTTAAAATAGTGGTCATTCTTGGAATCACAATACAAAAATTCTATCCAAGAACCCTATAAACACACAGTTCCACGGAAGATTGATCTAGGGTGGACTGACCCTTCAACTATACGACAATTCTGTTCAGTATGTTGAAGATCTTACTGTCTTGTTTCTTCGACTATGAAAACATCAATAGCATAGTATCATGTGAAAGCATTACAAGCAAGAACTAAGACATAACTGTTTTATGCTTTGAGGACAAAGCATTGTTGAAGGGAGAGGCAATGAAATGAATATAATAATAATGATGATGATGATGATGATGATGTGGCTAATTTAATTAATTAAGAGAAATAACCTAACTAAGGGACATAACCTTTTACTATCGTGACTAGTCAATGCTTATAAAGTATACTGTCACAATCATGAGGTCACAGGTCGGCAGATACATTTCAAGTTATTTTGATGTACTGCCATATTGGAATCCAAATATGGTTATATTTGTGAACTTATTTATCATTAATGATCTGAACAATGAATGTACTGATATTTGTATTGTTGTGATCCTTTTGTTATGAATATGAAGAGCAAATGGATGAGATGGAATCCAAATATTATTCTATTTGTGAACTCATTTATCATTTATGCACTTAACAGTAATATTTCGATATTTGTATTGTTGCAATCTTTATGTTATGAATATGATTCATGCTATTAAGGATGACTCAGTTTTTGTTATGAATATGGACATGATCTGTCTTTTTAATTTTATAAATTTGAATGATATGCAATTTTTGATGAGTGTTGATGGTTAAATTTTTTAATTATTCCTGCATGTGTATTAAAAAACCAAAAAATGTTTCTTATTGCAAAACCTGAGAATTTCCATTCCCTTTCTGAATCCATTTCTTGTTTCATTTCATGTTTTTGGTTTCAGAACCATATAGAATTATTCTATTTCCCAAGCAGAAGTATATAGTTAAAAATGTACCGCAATTAGAAGTAGAGGTTATATCTGCTGATATAAGAGCTAGAATCAATTCACTTTGGCTGTGCATAGATCTTTTTATGGGACTACAAAGTCACGATTCATATAATATACTTCTAACATCATATGTTGAAGTTACGGGCATTCAAAATTACAGGTAAAATCTCATAATGATGTCAAGGTTATGGCCTGTTTGGTCTTTTGGTGTGGACTCATACTTATAGTGAGAAGTGTTCAGTTGAGTTCTTAAAATGGAGAACTATGCAATAAGTGAGAGTGCGTGAAATGTTGAGAAAACGAATTAAAACTATAATTTACTCTGAACTGCTTGGTTAATTGGAATGGAGCTTTTTCTTGCTTGCTGTGTGTGTTTTTATGCATTTGTGTGTGAGAGAGATGGGATAGGATTCAATAGATAAATGCAAAGAAGGTAACATAAAACAAATTAACATGAAAATTTTGGACTTCACCAATTGGAAGTTGGTTGAGTGTCAGGTTGGAGCTTTTCCTTGCTTTTCTGTTGTGTGTGTGTGTGTGTGTGTGTGTGAGTGAGTGAGAGAGAGAGAGAGAGAGAGAGAGAGAGAGAGAGAGATTGTATTCTTTAATGAGGTGGACTGATTTTGATTTCCTGCATTAGGTGGTTTACAATGGTGCAACCACTGGAAGCAATGTGTCTGGTTTATTCCTGGCAGTGGTTTAAGTGTGTCTGCCGATGAAGAAATCATTGTGCAAGCAGTTCATGATGCAGTTAGAATCCACTATGATGTGTGGAGGAAAAATGTTCCTACAAATCAAACACATTTGAGAAATACGATTAGTGGATATCTTAATGTGTTTGTAACACCAGAAAGAATTGCTGTATTGGGAGATAAAGATTGGAGGTCAGCCATGATAGCTGTTGGAAGACAGTGTGTGAGTTCTACACAGGAACTTGATTAACTTTTAAATAGAAATTGAAAAGTAATGAAAAAATTAAAATAGCGATGAATGAAAGATCAAAGTGTAATACGGGAGTAGGGGCATTTTTCTTTTTTTGTAAATTGTGATTCCTTAAATCAGGCATGTGCTGTACTGATATTTGGGGGAACATGGGAATGATTTATCCCTGCATGGAGAATGCTTCTATTCTTGTTGAGTATTGGACAATTGAAATAATGTTTGACCTCACTAATGGATTAGTCTACCCTTTTAGCGATGCTTGTTTCAGAAGATTGCATATCCTCTGTTATAATCTGATCTTTATTGTTGCAGAGTATTTTTCTTCTGAAATATGTAGCCTATTTAATATATAGCAGCTGAATTAAACTCAAAAGTACTCTCATGTTAAATTCACGCCCTAATTTCACGAAGTATAGTAACACACTGACGTGGGACCTACCATGTAATCTCTAGTAGCTACAAAATGTATCTGGACCCTGAAAATCTAACCACCTCGGAATGACTTGAAATTTCACAACAATGCTGTATACCATATTGGATATCCAAATATGTGATCACCTTGCCAAAAATACACATGCTAAAATAGACCAAATTTTTGTGGCTTCAAAATCAACTAAAATTCGAACCATGGGAAAATCTCACTACTGCGTTCTCAAAACAGTAATGATCCTATCAATTGGACCAACTTTCTAAAATAATAATCTTAAAAAATAGATATAGCCCAAAATAGCAGGTTCTCTGATCGGCCTCAATTTGAACCACTGCACATCTCCATAAAGTGGTGATAGAATTAGAGAAGTAATGCAGAACAGAAATGTCCTTTTTGTTTTTTTGAAAATTCAGTTAGAAGAGCACTTAAAACACATCCATAGATACTGAACTTAGGAAGAATGATACCCAGATATGAACAGACTGTAATTAAACTCAATCAGTGATCTAATTCTTAGTTAGCAAACACATTAGATTATCAAAATAGAAAACTAGTTTGATGCAGACTTATTAATCACTTGATCTGATGCAGATTTAACTCATGAACAGATCTAAATAATATATCTAATATAGATCCAAAAGAATAGATCTGAACAGTATATCTGAAATAGATCTAAGCTAAGAGCAGGATACAAATAAGAAAACACATAGATCTAAGTTTCAGAAAGTAGATCTAATCTATGATAACCTTTAGAATTTAAGGAACAACATACAGGGATCTTACCTTGAAGACTTACCTCAGATCACTGAAGGAGTGCATTGTAAAAATTCAGGTCCTATCAGCAAGACTTCTTGGTCTGTCTTTGACCAAGCTAAGTCACTAAGTTTTCTGCTGTCATAAATTGTTTTACTGCTGTTTTATAACAGCCATCTGAAAAGTTTGTTTGCTGATGTGTTATGGTTGTTG
>SNQJ01S0001546.1:154805-196657 GCA_010110895.2 Picea sitchensis
ACCCACTTTTGGATAAGTTGCCTAAGTCACTTTATGTCCCCTCCAAATCACAAAAAGTGTGATTTAATGTTCACTTTATCAAAAAGTGACATTTTGCACTTTAACCAAAGTCAAGTACAAAATAGAACATAAAGTACATAGGACTAAGAGCCAAATGTCTCTCCCACATGTGCTAAGAAGGGATAACACATGGGGAACACCTCCCAAGGTACACAAATCAACATATTTATATGATGCATCGATTTCAGCATGGGGTTCTTATTTCTATTTTTACATGCAGTGATTTCATCATCAGCTTCTTATGTCTATATCTATAGTGTATTGATTCCAGCACGGGGTTATTATGTCAATTTCTACGGTGTATTGATTTCAGCATGGGGTTACTATGTCTATTTCTATGGTGTATTGATTTCAGCTAGGTGTTCTTATGTCTTTTTCTTTTTACATGTAACTTCTCATCCCACCCTTTAGATTGTAAGCGAGAATAAGATATTCCTCCGGGCTCACGAAGAGCCCCAATCAACATTTGGCTCATGGAGAGTAAACATGTCACAAATGGGATTTGAACTCGGGCGGGGATAATAACAATTTCTATTAGCACTATTTGTATTTGTATTACTATCTCACCTGGTTAGCACTATTTGTATTATGGGTTAGCTCTCCCGGTTTGAAGTGGCCATTTTGAGGCGTATTTCCAAGAGGTCATAGTTCAAATCTAAGGGAGGCCTATTGGATCACTAGTGGCTCTTGCAATTGGCGGTCGATCCACCTTCCATTTGGAAATTTCGAGGAATATTATCGACCTCTGGGCCATTGATAACCTTTGGGATGACCAAACTTGAAACTTTCCTTGGAGAGAGAGAGAGAGAGAGAAAGAGAGAGAGAGAGAGAGATGTCATGGGTTCAAGTCTAGTAGAGTCCCTTTGGGTTAGAAGTATTTGTTATACTCTGATGGCATTTACCCTGGGCACCATTCACAGAATGTGAAGAAGTGCCAGGAGGGTTTTCTTGAGGACAAGTTCCATGGAACACACACACACACACACACACACAGATATGAAATTCACATAAATAGATATATTGCTATATATAGAGAGATGTGATTTAGACATAAATAGAAACACTGCTATATATAGAGATAGATATGAGATTTGCATATACATAGAAATAATGATTCACAGGGCGTGGAGCTTGCCTCTCGCTTTATAGAGAGAGAGAGAGAGAGAGAGAGAGAGAGAGAGAGCCCTAAATAGAAATGCTGCTATATATATAGAGATATAGAGAGAGATGCACAATTTACACATAAATAAAAGACTGCCATATATAGAGATATATATGACATTTACTTCTAATAGTAATAATGTTATAGTAGAAAATAGAAATATCTTAACAATAGTCAAATTTTTCTTTCTACCCAATGGCATGCAACTGCAGCCATTCTAGATCCATCTTAACCCTGGCTCTATCAAGTGCTAAGAGAGATCAAATCCCTCAAGGTGCAAACCTTTCCTCAAGTTTTTGCAAAATAAAAAAAAGTTTGCACCTTGAGGGATTTGATCCCTCTCGGTGCTTGATATATCCAGGGTTAAGATGGATCTAGGCTGGTTTACTGGCAATGCAATACATCAAAAATGCTGAGAAATGATGAGGGAGAACTATGACAGATGGTGAAGAGTTCAAATGTAACAGGTCTTTTATTACATTGATGTTAGTATGCAACTGTTTTTGATTTGCTTTTTCATTGATTTTTAGGGTTAGATTGTAGATGCATTGTGCATTTACTTGGTTGATTCTACCTACCATAATTTCTTAATCCCATTGAGCACTTTTGGTCTCCCTATGAACATTTGTCTGTTTCTTTCTTTTATCATGCATTTTGGAGGAAAATATGTTTTTCATTGCTAATAAATGATGACTGAAACTTTGCCAAATTTATGTTGACATTGTACCTGCAAATGACAGCTTTTGCAAATGTTTGATTGTCTTGTTACAGGTCTGTGAACTTCAAATTTGTTCCAGAATTGGTTTTCACATCAAAAGTATTTGCTATTGCTTTGCTTGCTACTCACCTCCTACTGCTTTTCTTCTTTGCTCAGAAAAGATGGTGCAGGTAAGAGTCAGTATTGACTTATTGTTACACTGGCTGTTCGATGTTGATGTCTGGTTGCCAGTTACAAGTTTTAGGTGTTAGACACTAAAATAATTGATAATCTTTAAGACCTGTCTAAAGTAAAATTTTATTTGAACTGGTCAAAATCACTAAACTCATGTAAATCAATGAGATTTAATAGGTTGTTTTGAAGTAAAAAATTAATAAAGTTTTAGTATAGGGGTATTATTGCCAAGAGATCACTATGTGCAGATGCTCATGACTTTATCAGAGCCATCACAGTAAAACAAAATTCAAGATTCAGTCCCTAGTATATCCATTTAATACCTTTTTACACTGTTTTCTCCTTAATGTCATCAACCTTAGTGGCTATGTTACAATGCATTCCATAATCACATCTATTTGTCCTGCAGGCATGAAGGAGGCATTCTTCCAGCTGTGGGTTTGCAATGTCGTAGTGTAGAGTACACGTACACGGCTTTTATACGGAAACTTTTCTCCAATGTTTTCTTTGACAATTCAAGGTCTCGTACTTTAGAAGCAGAGCGTAAGTCTTGTTGCTTTTTTACAAATTACCTAAAGCAATTTGCTTGGTACTGTACCATTTTGTTTTCTTCACAGATGCTTAAAATGTTGTGCTGTAATTGGTAGTTTGAAGACTGAACTAGTATATTTTGAGTGCTGGTCAGATATCACAACGGTCATGTTCGTGGGAAACTTCATTGGCATCATATGTGCCCGGTCATTGCACTACCAGTTTTACTCTTGGTAAGTTATTTTCAATATTCATTTGAAACACATCCTCCAGATTCTTATATTGATCAGGGTATATATCATCACCTGGGTGTGGGCTTATTAACAGTTTATAGATTTTATAGTAAGTTGCTAATTAGTGGCTAAACTGCTTATCATGTTTATTTGCTTATCCGGGTGCATAATAGGGAGATTTTGTCAAATACAGTAATTGTCAGTTAGTTAGGTTTATTATAGTGCCAAGACCCTGGTTTTCATATTTCAACAGGTAGAATCAGTTGGAACTAGTTTACTAGGTTGTCTCTACTTGGGCAGGTAGAGCTTCCATATCAGACTATGCTTTGGCAATAAAAGGAGATTTAATGGGATCCATTTCTCAGCATCTTAAGGCAGCCTCAGGTTTACTGCAGTTCTCTCAATTCCTACCTATATATTGCAGCATGACAAAAGGGTTATTTCAACATGTGGTCACTTATGCAGATCCATGAATAAACTTAGGAGTAGTAAGCTGTTAAATACAACTAGTAGTATGCATGTTAAGTCTCCAACATGTTAAAGAGGATCTTGGAAATGTTTCAAGGTATTTGTTTTGCTTATATATATTTTATAGTAATTTTATATAGGCCATATTTGTCTGAATATTAACTCTCCAATACTTCCAAAGGGTAATAAAGCCACCTTTATGTTAAGTGACTTGAAAAAGTGTCAGTTAGAAATTTAGAACATAGGTGTCATTAATATGAGGTGGTTAGGTCAAGTAGGTAGCACAACCATCTAATGAATAAAATATAAGGTGATCTCTCTCATTGTATCATATATATCCCTCAATAATAAATTTTCATATATTCCATATCTCCCTTGTATTTCTGTATTCCAACTTTTAACATGGTAGCAAAGCATGATTGGTGTTGGAGCTTGTGAATATTAGAGTTTAAAAGATATGCTTGAAATTGCTAAGACATAAAAAGGAGTTGCTAAGATGAAAAGGGTGGTATGTGAAGAAATTAAAGAAGAGGCAAGTCCATTTATTCAAAGGATTTTTAAGTTTTACACTCTCACTTTGTATCACCGCTTATGTACTGAGCAGTCCCATTAACCTACCTTTGGTCATTTGTTGGACATTAATAAACTTATCTTATCTTATACAGAGTTTCAATTATGTAAAATAGACTTTAGTGAAAGTTAAATGATTGGGAATTTTTTTTAAGAAATAATTCTTATATATACAGAAAGATATTTACATCAACTGAAAAAAGAAAAGTGAAAAAACAGAAGGGTATACACAATGAAATTTATATCCTCTTCCTTAAAGCAACTAAAACAACTATAAAATCAGAATAAGAGACATGGTCTAACAATTTAGCATCCTTAATCAGCAGTGATCCTTTTGCCAGTGGCTGCATACGTATGTTATCTTTTCATAATTGACCAAAAACAACCAAAGAACTGATCTCATTATCAAATACATATTTGCAGTGGAGTTTTTAGAGAGCATACAATGCGGAAACTCTCAAACAGTGCCAAATACCAGCCAGGGAATCCCGAATCACAGATCTAGAATCTCTCAACAAAGCTGCTCTCCAATGTAATTGTCCCTGAAGAATGTTTGCCAACTGAGATTGCAACTGTGGTCAGCAAATGTTGTGTCAGTAGATTCAGAAGTGATATTTAGGGTTTCAACAAAATTTTCCAAGGAATGGGTTAGAGTTTTGAATCTTGATGGTGTCATCATTATGTCGTCTTCAATTACCTCTTGTCCAATGGCTAACCACTGATTCCTAATGTCGTTCAACTTCAACAAATGATCAAAAATTGACTTACCTTCTTCCCTTTGCATCGAAAACATACTATTTTTTAGATAGAAGGCCCTACCTTTGTTTAAAGTTTCATGCATCTCCTGCAATGGTGTCTACACTCAGGATGCAGTGATGCATCCTTGTTGAAATTAATGCAGCTGCAAAAGCCATTCTCCGGAGGATGGAAAAGACCCTAGCTGTGGACTAGGGCCCCCGGCACACTCCTGGGGTTTCTTGGTATGAGACCAAGCAGTGAGAGCCATGGAAAAAGACCTTAGTGAGGGCCTCCAATATATGACTGGGGTTCTTGGTCTTGGACAAAGCAGTAAGTCCCTAGATGTGTCTAGGGCCCCTGGATGTGGTCTAGGGAATCCTTGCCCGGTCCTTGGATTGATCTTTGGATATGTTCCTTGGTGGTTGATATAAGTCCCTAGATGTGTCTAGGGCCCCTGGTTGTGTTCCAAAGAATCCTTGCTCAGTGCTTGGATTGATCCTTGGATGTGTTCCTTGGTGGTCGGTATTAGTCGCTAGATGTGTCTAGGGCCCCTGGATGTGTTCTAGGGAACCCTTGCTTAATGCATGGGTTGATCCTTGGTCTTGTACCTTGGTGGATAAGACCCTAGATGTGTTTTGGGCCCCCCAGATGTGTTCTGGGGCAAATTGGTCTTTGACCAGGTAGATCTTGGTGTAATGCCAAGATATGTTGATGTACCCTCTTATGCAGTGATGATAAAGTTTATAGGTCACTATGAGACTCATGTGGACATGTTTTGCCATTATGTAACCCCCCCTTGACTTTGTCTTAAAAGGTAACCCCTTGTTGATTGCTTTCACTATTGTTTTATGTGATGGGGATCTTGTTTTATGTGATAGGGATTTATTTATGGGATTAGGGTTTTATTTATGTAATTGGGGTTTTAATTTATATTGATTGACAATTTAATTAATATTTATATTAATTAAATGTCAATATTTATTTTTTAAGTCTAATTACCCTAACCCCTCTCCCTAACTATAAATAAGACCCTACCCCCCTAGCATTCTACCTTCACTGACTCTCTCTTCTCCCTACTTGTTGCGGCTGCCTCAGTGACTCCTCCTTCTTGTTGATGCGGTTTTCTCTTTGCTCAACAAGTTCAGATCTGCGTTTGTATGCTGGCTGGAAGTTTTCCTCGTTGGAGTTTTTGCTGCACTTGATGGTTGAGTTGCTGTGAGGTGCCTCTAGGCTGCCAGAACTGTCTTGCTTCAGATCTGCCTCCTCGCATCAGAGCTGCCTCTCTCTAGGCTGCCGGATCTGTCTCTTGCTTCAGATCAGCCTCTCTCTAAGCTGCTGGGCCTGCTCTTTGGGTGCCAATTCCTTCTCCAGGGCCACGAAATTGTGTAGAGGTACCATGGCCTCCTTCTGGGCACTCTCCTTGGCTTTTCATACTTCCCTCTAGCTGCCGCATGGAGTGGTGAGTCCCCTGTGGGGGTTTCTCAGTATGCTGACCAGATTTCTGTGTAGAGGGAGTTTGCTTGTGGTGTTCACCTTGCTGTCCAGATCTGAGTGAGAGTTTACTTGTGGATGTTTCCTTGCTGGCCAGTTTTTGAGTGAGGGTTTGCTATTAGCTAAATGAAGGGTTTGCTATCTAGACTTGTGGAGTGTATGCCACTTACTGTCCATATCTGTGTGAGGGCATTCTTATGGTTAATCTAACTTGTTGTCTAGATCTAAGTGTTCTCTTATGGCTGATCTATTTGCTGTCCAGATCTGAGGGTTCTCTTACTTGCTGTCTATATCTGAGTGTTTTCTTATGGTTGATCTATTTGTTGTCCAGATCTGAGGGTTCTCTTACTTGCTGTCCAGATCTGAGTGTTTTCATATGGTTGATCTATTTGCTGTCCAGATCTGAGGGTTCTCTTACTTGCTGTCCAAGATCTGAGTGTTCTCTTATGATTGATCTACTTGCTGTCCAGATCTGAGGGTTCTCTTGTGATTGTTTTCCTTGCTGTGCTATCACTGTTTTTTGGAGGGTTTCCTGTTGGGGTTATTTTCTGTTATGACTGGATTATTGTTGTTTCCATTGGGGTTTACTATCTATGGCAAAACTGTCTCACTGTTCTCTTTGACAGAGATCAAACCCTAGAGGTTTGATCTATGAACCTAAACTACATCTGAGCATACTTAAAGAGGCATACATCTACACATGTGACAGGTACACCTCTCATTGATTTTGGAGGTAAGCTATAATTTATTTTGTACTCAGAAATATTGTTTGTTTTAGATCTGTTTATCTTCTATGCTGATCTAGTGGATAGAAAATTTTTAAAAGTATGTTGTTTTTCTATTTTCCCTATTTCTAACAATCCTCTACAGTTTGCACTTGTGGAAGGATTTCATTAGTCACTGACATCTTTATGAACGTGATTGCTTCTTGATTTTTGTGGTCATAGTCTCTTGGTCCATGAGTACTTTGCTTTCAGGTACTTTTAAATTCATTTGCATCTAGTTGTTTGAAAGCTTTGCTAGTGACCAGTTTCAACATGCACCTACACTGAGATGACCATCATTTGCTGCTTCCATGTGTTGAAATTGTGGCCATTGGATTTTTTACTTGGCGTCAACATAAAATTTGTGAGTGGGGCCATACTAACAACCGTCATTATGTGCTCCAGCTTGCCCTGCACCTTTTTAAGCCTGTTCAAAGCCCTGTTTCAGGCTGCCCAAGGTCAGTGATGTTGATTTTCAGAACCCAACACTCAACTAATAATCCCAAATGAAATCACTTAATTAATTAAAAGCACAATTGAGATTTAACTAAACAGTGGAAGTATTAACAACAGAAACCAATCACACATTTGCACAAGATATTTCTGGGTAAATAACCTCTGGAAAACCCTCATGGTAAAACTAGATCTGTGATGATTTTATTAAATAAAATAAGGGCTCCAATCCTGGGATAATGGCCCTTCTGAGGAATACACTACAATAATATCCTATCCCTCCTGGCTTCTATCTCCTTTCTGCCTTTCCTCGGCCCCTGCCCTTGTAACCTGAGTGCTCACTCACTCTTTGTGCATTGTTATCCCATAGCCTAGGGATAACTAAGGAGATTATGTCTCGAGGCCCACAGGTCCTAGACATGGAGTACCGAGAGCCATATTGACTTGAGCCTGACCCTAGAGAACCCATCCTTCTTCTTCAACACCTCCATCTTGTCAGCAACAACAACATCCATCCTGTCGGCCTGATCCTGAAGCAACAATGGGTCTTGCTCCATGAGGTAATGAGTTCGGGTATCATGGTATGTGTCACTCTGATTCTTAAAACATTTGAATATGTGCATTTAATTCTCTTTTGCTTCATGACGTGTGCTTGGACTTTATGCCTTTTGACTTGTCCATACCTGGGGGGAATGACAGAATGCCCTAGCAAGTTGGTTCCCTTAGGAGTGAATTGCCACTGGGTTGGTTCATAAAAAGTCATCGTCCATTTCCACCATACTTATCACTTTTCATCATCTTTCCTCTCATCTATCCCTTGCATTGGTTCAGGCATTGGGTTTGCCAAGCTAGCAAAGGGTTGTACCTTTCCTTGTGGGAAGAAGGGGCTAAAGGCCCAGAGGATAAAAGTAGCTGGCAAAAGATAAAAGCCAAAAGATCAAAACCTTCAGATGCTTCGCCTAGGGATCCCCGAGAAAGCAATAAAAGGCTTCTCAGTAAGAAAAAGGAGGGACCCATAAAATAAATAAACTCAAGGCCTAGTTGGAGGGTTGAGGGTCTCATCACGAGCCAGCCTATTAGGTCCATGGGCATGTAGCGGTATGACACTACTATTCAGCTGGTCACCACGCCAGGGTAGTGGCTCTTGGTAGCATAGCCAAGAGAAAGGGGGTCTCATCACGAGCCAACCTTCTCATCTCCGTGAAATGCTTGTGGGTAACACTGTCACCACAGGTCACCATGCTAGGGCAATGTCCCCCAACTATTCTCTTGAAAGAAAAAACAATAAGATAAAAAGTAAAAAAAAGCATTGAATGGGCTAGGAAACATTTGCATCCATGGCAAGGTGCAACTCACCCTCTTTAGAGGCACTCACAGGTAAGCCCTACATTTCCCTGTCATCACTGCACCCCTTGCCCAAACATCCCCATACCATCTCATACGCTTACATGACCTAGACTGGTCTTCACTTGGAAACATCCCACATCTAAGAAGGATTAACCCAATAGGACGTCCTGAAACCCTCTCCAAACCTGGCTTGTAGAATAACATAACGTCTTTGAGCACTTGTCTAGGAAAGGGGGGTTTCATGCACATGTTTGGGTAACTTGATTATTAGATGTGATTGACATTGCTATGATCCCTGTGACTTATGAGCCCATGGAGGGCGTACTTGTTGTTGCTGCAGGACCATGCCCGACGGACAGGTACACATGGGGAGATGATTAGCTTGGACCTCCATAGGGCTAAAATCCCACTAGATGGATGTTGAGACTCTAGCCAAGGGTAGACATATACTAGAGGCTTGCACCATAGAAAGAGGAGGATGTTCCACCAGAGACAACTTGGCAGGCCTGGATCAAGGGGGGTCTTGCCCTCCCACCATGATGTTGGCCCTTGAAGGTCCTTGACGTCATCATTCAGAGCCTTGACGTCACCCAATTGAGGTATCCATGTTGAGGACGAATTTGGTTGACACGTGTGGCAGTTCCAAAGGGGTTTTGAGCCCCAACGTTTCACTTGGAGCGCTAACGTTCCAGCAAGGAGGCTAATGTCGCTCTAGGAGGGGCATGGCGTTACCTTAAAAAGCTAAAATTAGGGTTTTATTTGACAAATTTGTGTAAAATTGGAATTTTCATGTAAACTGGCCATGTCGGCCTTTTTGACCTAATTTTGTAATTAAAGGTCATTTTGATTGTATAAATAAGGGATTTGGCCCTTGTATTTTTTTTCATCATTCTTTCACTCACACAAGTGAGGTATGAAATTCGGCCTCTTTAAGGCTTATTGGCTGAAGTTAAGTGGTGCACAACTCTTGGAGGAGGCTTATATTGGTATTTTTTTGGCATTTTCTTGGTGGAAAGTCTTCAACTCAGCTATTTGCTAGATCATTCTTGGTGAATGCAAGTGAATTTCTGAAATTCTTCTTTCCTTTGAATGGTTATAGTATGTTTACTTTGCATTCTACTAGGATTATGAAATTGCTAGCTGAAAACCCTAGGAGATCAAGCATATGTTATTGTCCTTGTCTTAATAGATTTTCACCTACTAGATTTTGCTAGAAAACCTATTCTTTGAAGCATGTGCTAGAGCCCTACCATTGTAGCACTCTAGCATCATTTGCTTCATCAAGCCTTTATTTACTTCAAGCATGAGCTAAAGAAGAAGGAAAACCGCTAGGGCCTAGGGTTACCTACTTCCTAGTAGTCGTTTTCCTTCTAGGGTTTGTTGATTGAGGCCTTGGATTACCAACACCTCAACCATCATCCCTCTTGTCCTTAGTTCACACACTATCATTTATTTCCTTCAAGATTGCTGCTGCAAAAAGTGACTCCATTAGCCCTAAAGACAATGATCTAGACCTTATACTTGATTGATTGATGAGTACAACCCTTAAATCTTGTACCTCAAGCTATTTACTAACCTTTCCTAACCCTAGATTAAACTAATCCACTAACATTCTTGCTGCTGTTACAAAAGTAAGCTACAACCAATTATTACAGCAGTAAAAGCTCTTAAAAGCAATTACTAAAGTTGATTTTTACATTGCCAAATTAGCTTCTGACAAGTGCTAGTATATTGCTATTGTTGGATTATCATTTTGGGTCATTTTGAAGCTTATTTAAGGCATTGATTGTGAAGCCATCATCATATATACATTGCTGTTATAGATTTCTGTTTGCTTCATCTTATATCAACTTATTGCTTTCATTGACAAAGTCCAAGGTTTTATGAAGCACTAACATCAATTGTACTTGCAAAAATAGTGTTTTCTTGTTGTCTTGTTCTGGGAAGGTACACTTAAACATATCATTGCTTCATTTTGTTAAACCTTTGGGACTTTCTGATCGGTGTGGCTTGTGAGAGGGGATAACTTTTCTTGATACTTCAAACTTTGCCTTCTCAAACCGCCAGGTCACCGGGGACGTCTCTCCTAGGCTTTCACCCCTAAATAGAAAGAGGTGTCTTATTAAGGTGACAGTGATAGGACAACCTCCTGTTACGCCAATTTTCCCTCCACTTGCCTTTTCCTTTTGGACAATTACAAATTGTGCGATAATGTGCACCATCATTGTACTTGCACTTATACCCTGTGTCTCCTTATTCTTCTGAGTCTCCAGCTCTTGATCCCCTGCTGCTACTGCACCAATATCATGAGCCTTCCTCAAGGCTCTGTCCTCCTCAAACCTCACATCCCTCTTGACCACAATCTTCCTCAAGGAAGGACTATAAACTCTGTATGCCTTGGAATTCTTGCTGTAGCCAACGAAAATCCCCTTCTCAGCAGTGGCCTTGAGCTTTGTCCTCTTTTCTGAGGGGACATGACAATAGAAAAGGAATCCAAAAATCTTAAAGTGTCCAATCTTTGGTCACCTCCCTATGAATACCTCCTCATGAGTCTTCCTCCCCAAAGCCTTGTGAGGACTCCTATTCTGTATGTATACAACTGTGTTACAAGCTTTTTCCCATAGAAATCTAGGTAGATCCTAATCATACAACATGGCTTTAACAACCCCAACAATAGACATGTTCTTCTTTTTCACCACCCTGTTCTGCTGTGGGTTATACGGAACAGTCAACTCCCTCTTTATCTCAATACCTACACAAATCCTTGAAGGTCTTCGAGGTGTACTCGCCTCCATTGTCGGATCTCAATGTCTTGATCTTCTTGCCCATCTGGTTCTCCAAAAGAGCTTTGAACTCTTGGAACAGACTAAGAACCTCGTTCTTGGTCCTCATGAAGTAGATCTAGGTCTTCTTGGAATGGTCATCCATGAAGGTGACATAGTACTCATACCCACTCAGGGATGGTGATGGCATGGGCCCACATACATCTGAGTGTATCAACTCAAGGATGCCTCTTGTCCTACTGTCACTACTAGGGAATGTTGTCTTAGTGTACTTCCCCATAGAACACCCCTTGCATACCTCATGATTCTCTTTGCTAAAATCTGGTAGTCCTGTCACAATCTACTTGAGCACTTTGAGTGCTCCATGATGCAGATGCGCCATCCTCCTATGCCACAACTCTACCAAGTCACATGCATTGCTCACCAATGCTCGGGCTGGTTCGAATTGAAGCATATACAACTTCTCTCACATGACACCAATCACTTTCACTGTCCTGGAGTCTTTGAGCTTGATGTACACTCGCCCATCCTAAAATGAGACTACATAGCCTCTGTCCTCCAATGCTGAAACAAATATCGGGTTCTTCGTCATACCTGGAACATATAGCACATCCCTCACCATTAGTTGCTTCCCAGACTCCCTCTGAAATGTGACTGTACCATGGCCTGCTATCCGACACTTGGCATTATTTCCCATCTCAATCACGAGGTCCATCTCCTCCTCCTTTAGATTGGAGAAGTAATCCCGCACTCCACTCATGTGACTAGAGGCACCACTGTCTATGCACCACACGCTTGAGCTAGCTGAACTGGAGAGACATGCCTTGAGTGAAAACTCATTCTCTAACCTAGCTGCAAACTCATCAACTTCAACTGAAGTTGATGTTGCCATGTGTGACTTCTTGCTACCCATCTTGTTTGGGCATTGACTGGCAAAGTGGCTTGGTTTGTGACAGGAAAAACACTTAATCTTATTGAAGTCTTTCTTCTTTTCTCCCTTAGAGGTCTGACCCCCACTAGGGCCCTTCTTTCCTATGAACTTGCCCTTTCTATCTAAGGCAAGATTCTCCTCATCCTCACTCTTTGGCTGGCTAGCCTGTGAGGTACCGATTCGCAACTCCTCCTGGGTGAAGTCATCCCATAACCTCTCCCAATTAGGGAGTTTCTCCCATGCTACAACACCTTTGAAAAAAACATCCCACTGCTTGGTGAAGCCATTCAAGGCTATCCTCACTAGCTTTTTCTCATCCACGGTCTCCCCAACTGCTGCCAATTCATCTTTGATCTGAGTGAACTTGGTGAGATATGCAACAACTAACTCTCCCCTGGCCATCTTTGTGCTTTTGAGTTTCTCCCTGAGCAGCATCTTCCTGCTCTGTTTATTTGATTGGTACATTTTAACTAGGGCCTCCCACATATCCTTAGTTGTCTTCTTGCTAGATAGATGAGGAATGATGTGGTCTTTGACTCCAATAATTATTCGCCTAGCGTTCACATCTCTCCTAAGATGCACTGGTTGTTGTGCTGGGTCTGTTGGAAGCACTGCTGTCCCTTCCACAAAATTCCACAAACCTTGTTCCTCCAGCAACAAACCAATTTGCTCTCTCCAAGGATTGAAATTTGAGGCTCCCTCCAGCCTATCTTCGAATTTCAAGCCTGCATTGGCCATTTTGTCACCTGCTTTGACTCACACACCCTCTATGGTAACTTGATTTCCTTGCTGATTTACTCCTGGTCTGCACAATAAATCAACTTCGTTCCTTCTGTATTCAGAGGCTGAGCTCTGATACCATGTTAATTTCTTTAAACTCAACGAACATAAATAAAATGCCAATGATTTTTTTTTACCTAGAAATTAACTTATGCTGATATAACTTCTGAAAATCATGTATTAAATTTACAACTGAGTTATTTAACTAAAATGAACAACATAAGCAAATAGAAACCAAGCACATAAAATAGGAAAACACCAGAAATACCCTGGAAACCTTAGCATGGGGAAAACCAACAAAGGAGGGGCTTTATTGGCTTTAGAGGAATACATTTATAGCAACAGAAAATTCAGAATTTTCTTACAGCCCAACAAACTCGGTCCGCTTTTTCGGCCCTGCTTTTTTGGGCCAACCTTTTTGGCCTTGCTTTTTCGGCCCTACATTTTCGACCCTGCTTTTTCGGCCTCTCTTTTTCGGCCCTGAAAAATCGGCCCTGCTTTTTCGGCCTCTGTCTCTGCTGGAATGGCCTGCACTTAACTCACTCCCTTTGCTGCTAAGTCGCCTTTCCTCACTCCGCAGAATCAACTTCCTCTTCCTCAGCCAATGCCCTCACTCATTAACTCAACACACAATGTGTTATGTCCTTCACCCTTAACCTCTTTTTATCTCTCTAATTCACTTTTTCAAGAGACTTCTAGAAGCCTCCAGAAATACACTTGTGAATTATTAATTTCCAAAAAGTCACTTTTCAGAAATCTGAGTGAAAAGTCAATAAAAGTCATTTAAATGACTTTTATACTTTTCCTAAGTTAAAACTTAGGATAAAATAAAAATGCTGATCTGGGTATTTTAATTATGGCCATCAGCTAGCCTTGGACACACATGCTAAGCTGAGACACCTTCTGAGATACAAAATTGACAAGTGACAGCATACCCAAACCTCAATTTCTCATTGCCGAAGCCTGTTACAAGGTGCTTGAACTTGTTTTTGAACAGTCGAAAGTTTGCTATAGGTTTCCTGACCTTGTTTCTCATAGCTCAAAGTCTATTACAAGGTGCCCAAAGTCCGTTACAGGGTAACTGGTCCTGTTTCCAGTGGCCCAAACCTATTACTAGCCTACCCAAGCCTATTTTCAGCTGCCTAAGCCTTGAAAAATGTGTCAATGCTCTATTTTTAATGGACAAAAACCTTTACGACCTGTCCATATGGTCTGTACAACTTGTATGGGTTTCTTTTTGTACGCTGTAGAAGGGGTTCCCCTCAGTGGATACAGACTGTATGTACACCTCCAAAAATGTGCACAGTTGTACCTGCACTTCAGAATTTGTGTCAACTTGTTGCTACATTGTTACAATTTCCTTGGAAGTGTATTGCTGCTGGTACACTATTATGGTTTCCTTCTGAAGCATGGTTTTGTACTGGCGTTTTGTGAATAGTGCACAACACTTTATAAATACTAACTACTACCTCAAAATTGAAAAAAAATAAAAATTTGAGCCAACGTATGAAAAAACTTAATTTGCAGGATACACTGACCTATAACAAATGTAGAATTTAATCACTTGCCAACTTATGTGTGTTGTGATGTCTCCCACTTTGTCTTGCTTGCCTCCTAGTTGTTGTACATGTGCCAACCAGTTCCTTGAGCACATTACTTCGTCAATATTATCCGGTTGAGTTCGTTCCTCATGCGCTCCGGATGCAAAACTCTACCTTCGGCTCTGACACGATGTTGTAAAATGCATATAACAAGAAGAAAACAAATTGCACAAGCAATTGAAGAGAGAGTGTTTGGATAACTTGCCTTATTTTTTTGAAAGTGATACATAAATAAGAGTACAAGCTAAGGTGACTCTTCATTTCCCAAAGTGTCTTTACACTGCACTTAATTAAAGCTTAATCAAAAGTAATTTAGGCTAATTCTAATTATGACAGGTCTTTTACTGAGTGCAACAATTGAAAGATTCCAATACATCTAATCTTAGTTATAATTTTAAGAAGTGGTCGTAAGCACAGATGTGGCGTTTCTTTTTTTGCTTTAGGCTGGAATACCCCTAAAGCATATCCATAAATTTCATATGTTATCTATAAGGATGGTTATTTTATTTGTATTTGGAGCCTTTGAGATTATTATGTTCCAAAAATATTGAAAGTCTTCTGCTTTTGTCTCTGTGATTGCACTACTAATGTGTGTATGGAAGAATCTCTATTTCTTCTCCCATGGATGCCAATGTGACTTTTGCAATATCATAATTCAGTTTGATTGCTTTTCGGTTAAAAGGAATTAATAGCATGTTCATGTGGTGCATGCAAACTTTCCTTTCAAGAACGATTATATTTGGGCTAAAAATCATTGACTCAATTTGCACAGGTACTTCTATAGCTTGCCATTTCTTTTATGGAAGGCACCCTTTCCAACTCCTTTGAGGTGAGCTATTTTCCCTTCTTTTTATGATGAATTTATTTGCTTATCCAGATATATTATTACATTAGCAAATTTAAAACATTTATTCAATGAAGTAATTCAATCTCTTCATTTTCAGGTTACTTTTATTTGCAGGGGTGGAAGTTTGCTGGAACATATATCCTTCAACTGCCGCTTCGTCTTTTATATTGCTCATCTTCCATTCAATAATTTTGTGGGGAATCTGGATTGCACCCTCAGAGTATCCTTACGTTCAGCATGAAAAAGCTGAAAAAGTAGCTTGACAGACAACTGTAGCAATTTATATTTATATTTTCTTTAATTTCATTGTGTAGCATATTGACAGGTTGGCACATTAACAAGCCAAAATACGATCTTACATTCATGTGTAAGCATGATGTGAATAAAGGTGGTTATTGAAACTAGTCTAGGACGCCATGGTTTGTCTTGAGAGAATCTGTTTGGCTACATAATGTCTTGTGTACTTGCTAAACTCGAAAAAGTGGCCATTACTGATGGTGCTACACCCTTCTAGTGACTATAGATCGGATGGTGAGCAGGTTACTAATTTTGTATGACAATATCATTTCCTCTTTTCCCTGCGGCATTTGGAACTGATCCAGTGACGTGGACATTTTTTTGGTAGATATGGGTCAATGTGTAGAATATAAATCTTATGAATAACTAGATTACAGTCTTGAAACTATGGCAGGTTTTGGGCGTTTCTCCAAAAATTAATATTTAATGGCTCATCCCATGTGCATTTTATGTTATGTTTATACCCAGTTCACTGTAGAGGCTATTTACATGCCTTAGCATTGGGATGGGTTTGGTTATCAGCGTCTTGAAAATGGATCTCTATCTTCCACACTAATGCCATAGTCCCTTTCTAGTAAGTATTTTATTAATTTTCTAGTCATATTATCAGGTATGATAAGGGCTAATGAAACCTCTAATGAGCAAGAGCATCATTGATTTCCATTTGGCTACATGCAAATCCTAGAGCATGGCATATTTTAGTGGGGTGATTTAATAATATAATGGCTGATCCCATGTACATTTTACGTGCATGTCTGTTCCCAGTTCACTGTAGAGGCTATTTACATGCCTCGGCATTGGGGTGGGAGTTCCTATGAGCATTTTGGAAATGGATCTTTATCTGCTGCACTAGTGCTGCAATTCTCTCCCCATGATGATGATGAAAGAGTCACCCGGATTATCAGATACTTTAATAATCTGAAATCCCTAAACCCAATGGAGAAATCTGTTATTAATTTTTTAGTGATATTATTAGGTATGATAAGAGCTAGTGAAACTTCTAATGAGAAACATCATCATTGATTTTCAATTTTCATTTCACTGCTTTCCTCTCTAAAAGTTGACATAAGTTAGTGAGGAGACGTAGTTTCATAGATTTGCAATAATGAGAAACATCATCATTGATTTTAAATTTTCATTTCACTGCTTGCCTCTCTAAAAACTTGACATATTGCCTCTCTAATAGTTGACATATGTTAGTGGGGTGATGTAATTTCATTGATTTGCAAATATAAAATGTGAATGACACTGTTTCGATTGGAATCAACCCATGTCTAAATCAACATAATTTACAAGCTCTATACATAAGGTAAGAATTGCATTTAATATGCTTATAAAATACGTATATTCTTATTTAAGCTATCAACAAAGGCTTGTCTCTACTAGTGTTCAATTCCCCTAAGTGACATGTTTGTCCCTCGCGGGTTGGTGTGCCTCCGCAAGGGGGCATTCAAATAGTGGAAGCCATCATGGCTGTTAAGTCAGGTCAGAGATCACACGCCTTTAAGTACGCCATGACATCCAACCTCTTGATAGGTGGTGGATGCACGACACATTAAAGTATAAAGAAAGCATCCTCAAGAATTTTTTTCATTCTTATCTAAGCCACTTACAATGATGGAAAACACTAGCAAGAAAAGCATTGGTTACTACCATAGTAAATCAATTATGTCTTGTGGGAGGTACAAAGAGAGTTGTACAATATGAGAGTTGATCCATTGAATCTCAAAGCATTGAATTGGAACATTTATAACTCCAATTAGAAAAGAAACTCTACTTTCTTCTCCACAGAGGATCATAAAGACAACAATCAAAGATAGGCTAGGGCGAGTATGCTTTGCAATGATTTATTGGAAAACTTTATTTTGATGATAGCTTTCCTCGAGTATGAAGGATTGTCTCAGTTGATGTTATAGGTAATGTAAGTAGCACCGTTGAACAAAATGATGAGGCTCATTTAGCGTCATGCCATGTCTTCTTGTTATACATATGCATCTTCTCTTCCTTAAATGTGTATATGTTGGATTTGTAGCCTCTAACTCCTTTGTAGAAGTTAGGTTGTACCCGTTCACCTTAACTCCACTCATAAGTTGATCAATTTTTGTGTGTGGGATAAGGGGCACTCATAGTGACCCCTTATCTAGTAGAAATTGCCCCCAAAACTAGCAAGATCTTTTTTGAAAGTTGAGTTACACTTCATTATTTGGAACTTTGACCATGGAACATTGCCCCAGGGGTTTTGGCCCATTTTAGGATGACTTAGATCGTCAGATTTCCAAAAAAAGAAGTGGAAGGGATGGAACTTTGCCTCGTTGAAAACAATGCCCTCGTCGGAAATGGGCCGATTTGAGTGCCCTTTATACAATTCCTAAATTTTGTAAACTTTGTGATGAAAGATAAAATTGGATTTGTGTTAGAAAAATAACTGAAAAGCATGACAATTAGTGGCATGATGATTTGGTGGCTTAACTACTTATAAAGAAGCCCACAAGCTACATAATAACATAAAGAGAAATACTACGACTAAAGGATTTTGATACTTGGTATACTTATCTCATCGTGGAGGAGAATTCACCACATGTTAGTTGTTGCTACCCATGCCTATGCCAATATGTGGACCGAGTATGCCACACACTTGAAAACATAATTGGATTTTCACTGATTGGTCATGGCATGATATGTCATGACTATGCTAACACTTTAAACAAGGTGTACACATCAATCACACAATAGCACAATTGGGGATTCCTTAATGCCCACATAATAACATAAAGACACCTATGGCAACTAAAGCATTTTGATACTCGGTATACTTACCTCATCGTGGAGGAGGATTGACCCCATGTTAGTTTTTGTTACCTATGCCAATTTGTGGGCCAAATATGCCACACTTGAAAACATAATTGGTTTTTCATTGATTGGTCATGACATGACTATGCTAACGCTTTAAACAAGGTGTACACATCAATCAAACAATAGCCCAGTTGGAGATTCCTTAATGCCTACGATTATTTCAACTTCATTTATTCATTCATTTTGTAATCCTTTCATCCCCATCAAGTTGAAACCAGGGAAGATTTTAGGGGCTAATTCTCCACATGTTTTTCCAAAAAATGATTTGCCAATTTCCATTTTTTTTCTAAAATGATTTGCCCTAATTCTATAGGATAAAATTATTTTACTCTAAAAATTGATTTTTTTTTTCTAAAAACTATATAAAATATTAGAAATTTGAATATTTTTACAAAAACTCCGCCAAACATTTTATGGTTGGCATTTTAAGAATTAGTAAGATTCACCAAGGTTTCTACATTTTAATATAAGGATGGGTCCTTAAAATTTCCCTAGTTGAAACCAAACAATCATTTTGTAGTTACCAATTAGACAAACTTCCTTCGAAGAAGATTAGTAAACACCAATTTTTTTATTGTTGCTTATCCCTATTTGAAGACATCCTTCGTGAGTAGTTCCCATTTTAATTCTAGAAGTGACAAGTGTTGCAACAATCTTGCTTGATGTTGACTTGCTCACATTTCATACACTTGGAATTATGTTCAACGACATCCTCTTTCATATTTACTGAGAAGTATTATTTTCTCATAACTAGAATGATCCTTTGGTAACCCGAATGCCCTATGTAAGGTACTTTGTGCTTTTCATTTAGGAACGTTTTGGATTCAACTCCATAGAGTTAAGAACACACATTCCACCTCTATTTGTAAGAAGTCCATCATTTTATAGGTGATACCCCTTATATTTGTGCTCTAATTTTTCTTTATGCAAATCTCCATCACTTGGAGGCAATATTCATCAAATATAAGATCCTCAAGTGTTCTTTTCCTTAGATATGAATTATAGGTATTGATAGATGGTAAATGCTTCCCCAAGTGTATTTGCTAGTGTATTCTCCTTCCCTTTCATTTGTTTGATTTCAAAATCGTAATCACAAAGGAACTTCAACCACCTCTACTTGGCATTCATGTGTAGTTGAGTGAATAAGTAGTTAGAGGTATCGCAATCTATTTGTAGTTCAAAATTTTTACATAAGGTAGTGTCGCCACAATTATAATGCACACATTTACTAGAATGGGCTACATGTTATGTGTACAACAATGTATCTTGTGCTCTTTCATCATTCAAAAATCGTAGCATGACATTCCTATCTTGTGTAATGATTCCACCATTTCCTTCAATGCATGAATTTGTGCATATACAATGAGATCCTCATTAGGGCTTTCTATCTTCTTAACACGTGCATTGATGAAAAGCTTCCTCAACAACTAGAAGCTTTTTCCAAATCATTGTTTCCATTCAAACTTCTTGCCTTTCTTCTAGAGGGATGCAATATATAAACAATTGTTGAGAATTCCTCTATAAATCATCTATAATATTTTATAAGACTAATAAATGATCTTACATCCAAAACATTTATCAAAACGAGCCATTTGATAATGACCTTGATTTTCTTAGATCCCTTCTTATCCATTACTCAAAGATGATGTCACCCAAATATTGAACTTGCTTTTGATAGAAATCACACTTGCTTGATGTTGCACAAATTTGGTGCTGTCTCGAAAACGTGTAGGACAAAACACAAATAGTGTTCCTTATTTTTGCTTGATTTTGAGTAGATTAGGATGTCATCAAGGAATGCAAGTAAATTTGACATTGTTTGTCAATCACATGATGGTGGTTGGTGCACAAGTCACTCTAGATGGTACCACTATGAACTCATAATGATTATATTGTTAACTAAAAATTTTCTTGTAAATATCTTCCTTGATTTGGGCTTGGTGATACTTGACCTTCGATCAATCTTTGAAATTGCTTTTGCCCCTCCCCTATGACCAAACAAGTAATCAATTCTTGGTAAGGGGTACTTGAATTTGATAGTAGATTTGTTCGACTATCTATAATCAATAACATAATTTTGGTGTTCTATCATTTTTTTTCACAAATAAAATTGGCACTCCCTAAGGTGAAATATTGTACATTTTAAAGCTTTACAATATAGCAATGCACACACAGAGTCTTTATAGAATAGAAAGAAATCAATAGCATTCACACATCGTACTTAGAGATTTAACCTGGAAACCCTTAATTGGGGAAACCAACAAATGTTTAGAGCCGCACCTCTAAATCTCATTGTATTAACTTCATTATTTGCAATACATTATATAGGATCCCGCGGCATCCAAAACCCTAATCCATTGACTCGAATTAGATTCCTTGACTGGAATTATATTAATAAATTAGAATGGGCCAACAGATACATGTACCCTTTCTTTAACGAATCTTTTCATTCCATTTTCAATTCCAACAACTTTGGGTTACTTGTCTTGTATGGAGTTTTTGATGTAGGTGTAGTTTCGAGAACAAAGTCTATTGAAAGATCTATATCGTTTTTAGGAGTTGTCGAGGGATTTCATTTGTAACTATATCTCTAAACGCTTTCAAGATTGGAATGTCTTCAAGGTTTGGACCCTCATTATTTGATGGCTCTATTACATGAATCTCTTATACATGTTGGTCTTAGAAATATATGTACTACTCTTGTGGTATCCTCATCATCATTGCAATCATTTTTTTCATGCTAGCAATCAACTACTATAATGTGATTCTAACCAATCCATTCCAATGAGCACACCATAGGTTCCAAGAGGTAGACTATTCAATTCTACACGAGTAGAGAGTCCATTCCACTCAATTAGACATCCATTTATCATGCCATTTACTCTCCTTTTAGTCCCAATGGCTTATTAAACTAACCATTGTGTGTTATGCTTACTCTTCTTAAGGCCAAAAACCTTAACTAGTGTAGGAGCAATATAAATGTGACTAGATCTAGGAGCAATTAAAACTAAAATACATTGTTTTCCATTCACACCTGGGAGCTCTACGATGTTGGATTGATAACTACCAAAGTGTGTGTGTGTGTGTGTGTAAGAATCCAACAAGAACACAATACATGGGGCATGCCATGAATCCATAAGGAGTATACAACTATACCATCATAATCAAAATAATCTAGTAATGCATAAATTAAATACATAAATGCAAAGTATTTGTAACTTTTAGCTCTCTGGAGCCCAAATGTTGATTTGATAATGCTCCATATCCCATAAACGAGTCTGTAATCAACAAGGGAAATTGCACCCAAGGGTCTATTTTTCATCCAACCAATGCAACCACCTTCACAAGTATTGCCCCTCGAGCGGAGCTCAAGCTCAATGAGGTGGTGAATGATCAGGGAACACATCAAATCTCTATAAATAATGAACAGTTACCCAAGGAATATCACAATCAGACTCCCAATTGATCAACTTCAGTGTGGTGGAGAGGCTCCTAGACTTGCAATGCTCTCAAACCTTGTGGGATTATGTTGTGTAGGGGTCTTACTACCACCTTCAACCCCTAGTGATTGCAACCACCCTCATTAGTTGCACCCCCCTTCAACAAAGATTTTACTACCACCTTTAGCCCCTGGTGATTGTAACCATACTCATTATTGACATCCTACTATGTAAATATTGTATTACCACCTTTGGTCCCTGGTGATTACAACCGCTCTAGGTAATGTCATCTTGCAATGGGCCCAAAATAATAGTACAAGGAGCTAGTCACAAATTGAGCCTAAGTACCCCCGATTGGTCAAGTACATTCTCAACCTTTTAATCCACACATACTAGGTTAGAGAAACCAATAATTATGCCCAACCAACTACATAATCCAAATTACAAATTTTAACATAACAATGGTAAATATCAGAACAATTCCTCATGAACCAACTAGTCCCATCAATGGGAAAACAACTTCTTTTATAATCCTTTTTAATGTAGCATCTTCCCAAGATTTGGTTCTTGGCCTTCCCACTTCTTGTGCAAGGGAGAAATTGGGATTGAGAGTGAATTATAAGTGCCAAGAACTGTTGATGATTACAACTGCATGAGACATCCTCCAGGACACAGACTGATTGAGTCGACCAGAGAGAGATCCCATGAGTTGGGTGTGTGGTTCCTATCCGAGACAGAACTGGAACGTAGTGATGGCCTCCTCCTTACAGAGAGTTGAGAATAACTCAAGATGATTCTCCTGTGTAACATAGTGAGAAAGGAGATCTGCTAAGTTGGACGTGCCTGTGGCTGAGCACACGATGAACGTGTGGATTCCCATGAGCTGGGTGCATTGTTATGAGACAGAGATGAAGACGATGTATTAGCCTCCTCTAAGTAGAGAGTTGAGATGATGGACTTCAGATGACTCTCCTGTGTAATGCAATGGGAAATAAGATCTGCTGAGTTGGACGTGTCTGTGGATGAACACAGGTGAACGTGATCCTAGTGGCCGAGCACTAGTGAGTGTATTTCTCTTGTGAGACACAATGAGATAGAGATTGGACATCCTTGTGGATGTGCCCCTAATGGCTGAGCACTAGTGGGTGTATGAGATCCCTTGCTATATTGTTCAAGAGACAGACTTACCTGTAACCCTATTTGTAATGTGAAGGGCATAGGTCGGCCCCACCTTAATGTAAAAGATAATAATATGGTAATTATTAATTATATTTTGAATTATTGAGGTTGACCCTATTGTGCCAATAGACACATCATTTGATGTGACAAGTCTTATATAAATAAAAGTGAATCCCCATTGAGGAAACACACTTATCATTGTGTCATCTCATGATTTCAGAAGTTGTGGTATGAAATTATGAGAATTACAACACCCTCTTGTGTGCTAGGTTTGGTGATGGTGTGGGAGGTCTTTCTATTGAGGAATATAGCAAAGGATTGGTTGGGTTTTCTTCCCTTGTTGAGAAGGGTTTCCCATGATACTTCTTGTATTCTTGTGCATGGTTATTCTTCTTGTGATCTTGGTTTCTTGCAGTAGTTATGGTTCAAGTAATAGTTAAATAGAAAATTTAAAAAGGATACATGAGCCATAGCTCATTGAAAAATCAACATGGTATCAAAGCAGGCTTGAAAAAGACCATTGCACATTAAATTTGAAGGTAAGGTCTGCCAAAACTTTACTGTAGGTGTGAAGAGAAGAGGGTCGGACCCCTCTTAATTTCCTATGGTAAATGATGAGGAGACTGCAACAAAAAGGAGAAACCCCACCGGAACTTCTTTTAAAATTCTGTGGTGTATGGAAGAGGAGGCCAGAGCCTAGGAGAAGGGTTGACTGCTAGAACAAGGTAGCTGCATGCTTGAGGAGCATGGCCTACCCTAAATCGCAACAAACCTATGGCAACCGTAGTGACACCTAACAACAGATCTGTAAGGCTCCTAACACCCTAACATCCTAACACCCTAAGGCTACCACACTAACACAACATGTCTGTAATAGAAAGAAAGGGCCGCACCCTTCTTAATTTTTTGTGGTAGAAATAAAGGACCGGACCCTAAGACAAATTATGAATATGGCCGCAGGCCTACTAGCTTAGGTCGAGCTTTGTGAGGAAGACCCACTGCCCAAACAAGATGACCGTAGGCTTGAGAACAAAATCAGCCATAAAATCGCACTACAAACCTATGCCAAGTTTAAATTATGAGTGATATTTCTGAGGTTGTGAAAAGGTGAAAACTATATCAGTTTTGAAGCAGTCTCAATGGTGGTTTTCTAAGGAAGGAAGGTCGAGTTTAAGGTCTATATTGAGGCCAATCTTTTTTTTTTTTGGAAAGTAGTAGGGCCATTACCCTTGTCTAGTAAGCAAGCCTCAAATCTGATCTCAAGCTTCTTTGTGCCATACACAAATGGCATTACAGAAATTTGAAGCTGACAGACTTTTAAAATTGTTGGAGATTGATATTATGAGGAAATTTTTTGGTTGACAAGTTCATGCATGAATAATATTATTTTTGGATTTTATTAGTGTTGTCTCAAGCATGGATGAATGCTAAATTGATGTATTTTATTAAGTTTTGTCTCTTGCCTATGATGTTCCATCTACCCCCGAAGTTCCCTCCAAAGGAAATTATAATCGCTTGAAGATATTGATGAAAAGAGTGGACCAATGAAACTTACTGAAACATAAAGACCTATGGACAAGTCAAATTTCTCTATATCTATGCTGTCTTATTGCTCCATTCTGCCATCCTTTGATGTCATATATTGATGCAAGTGTTTAATGGTGGTGTTGGTGTATATCCCAACAAACATAGAAGGATGTTGATGACTAGATTGAAGATGTTGATTACAGACTAGATTGAAACCCTTAAATATAGATCTGAAGTTGTAATAGTGTTGAATAACAACAAGAACTACAAGGATAGCTACAACAATGTGTTTGAAATTTTGTTGAAAGTGAACAATGGACATGACCTTGATAAGTTAAAACAATCATAGCGATTTAAACCACCAATAAAAGGGAAAAATTACTAATATGTGATACTCTTATATTAGATGCAACAATAAAGGTTGATGCATACTTCATCAGAGACTTGTGTGGTATAGGTGGCTACAAGGAAAACAAGCAAGGAACGCCATTGATCACCATGACAATGAAAAACAAGCAGAACCTCCATTGGTGTACACTCTCATGTATGCACTTGTATATATATATATATATTATTTGCATCATTGTCATAAGGGTACTTGCATGAGGAAGGAACCTTTAGTGCAAATCATGGACCCAAAGAAGTCTCAGTGCATTCATAAGAACAACACATTGGTAGTGAAGACTCCATGTTTGATTATTTTAATTATCATGCCTATAACCTACATTTCTAAGGTTGCTACATTACAAGTAGGCATTGTAGCTATGACAACAATCCTTAAAATTGTTTTGATTCTAGAGATGTACTCATGAATCTCCTCTAGGAGATATTTTTGTCTTGTTTTCCTTCGTTTGTTTCCTTGTTCCAGGCAGGTTAACAACAAAGGGAGATGTTTTTCCTTCAAGACTTCAGAGGCAGTCAAAAATATTTGAGAAGAAGGAAAATAAAAATACCTTTTAGCAGTTTAGTGGGAGACAATCATTGATACAATTGATCCAATTGTTCTAGTTGATATTCCTAGGGACTTTGCAGTAGGCCATAAAAAGGCCTTTCTGGGCTTGAAAAACTCTACAAGAGGTAGAAAGAGATGCAACTAATGAAAGTGTCAAGAAATATAAAAACGAGACTTGCAGTCAGAGGATTCTCACAAGCAGAGGGAGTGAACTATGATGAGACATATTGATCCAGTAATCCGATACACTTCCATCTGTACTACCATCCATGAGTTGGAAACTACATCATATAAATGGATTCTTGATGAGTTTGGGTTCCAACAAAAGTATTACTGATCCAAACCTATACTATTACATTGTTGGTGATGAGAGCCTGATTTTGATGACTTATTCAGGAAGTCGTGTTGTTGGATAAAAGCAAGCTTCAACTTCTGATTTCGAGATGAAGGATCTAGGTATGATGCACTACTTCTTGGGACAACAAGTATAACAGAGGACTGATGAGATTTTCTTGAGTCAAGGAAAATATACAATGGAGATATTAAAGAAGTTCAGTATGACAAAATGTAAATCCATGTCTACACTGATGGTGATGGATTTGACGAAAAATAAATGATGTTGATTTAGACAAGATTGATCCACATGTGTACCGACAACTGATTGGATCATTGATGAATCTAGTTAACACCAGACTTCATATATGCTATGCAACAAATGTGCTTAGTCAATCCATGAGTCGGCCGAGAAAGACTCAGTAGATAGCAGTAAAGAATGTATTGAGATATATATGAGGCACAGTTGGATATGGCCTGAGATATGCCTCCAGTGTGAACTTGATTTTACAGGGATATGACGATACAGATTGAGTAGAGAGTACAGTGGACTGGAAGAGAAGATCCAGATGTTGTTTTACTGTGAAGTTTGCTATGGTTTCCTGGTGCAACAGGAAACAAAACTATGTGGCCTTGAGTACCACAAAAGCAAAGTATATAACATTGAGTGTGCGAAGTAGTGTGACTGCACAAGCTTCTGACATATTTACTTGATCATGAGATGGATTCTATGATGATAACATGTTAAGAACCAGAGACTGAATACAAAAGCACCACAACAGATATACAAGAACAATATGCAAAATATCATTTATTACTATCAAACCCTTGAGGTAGGGAAATACCATACAATGGATCCTATTATGGAAGGGATCCTCTCCTGTTCACTTGCCTCTTCAAGGGGGCATCCTCCTATTGAGCTACCGCTCCAAATATAATATTTCTCTTCTTGTCCCATTACATTGCTTGAACCCCTTTATATAGTGCTACGATCACCTAAGAACATTCTAGAGGAGGAATCTTCTAGAAGTAGAACCTTCGAAGAAATCCTCTTACATTTATTATATCTAACTACCCATTTATTATATCTAACTACCATAGTGGGCATTATTTAATAATATAGTGGACCTAGTCCACCTTACAATGAATGGTCTCCACTATTATCACTATGCGCCCTCTGCCCGCCCCCCCCCTTCCCCCTTCCCACTACTTCTCTAGCTACCTTACATTCCATCCCCCTTATGAAAGTGTTGTCCTCAACGCTTGATGTACAACCATATGCCAGGGTCCCATGGATAAGTGTGGACCATAGTGCTGAAGTAGACTAGAGAACCAGGGTCCCATTGAGAAATGGTAGCCACCATGCTGAAGTAGTCCAACCGCCATTGTAAACCAGGGTCCCATGTCCAATTGTTCATGTGAACCTCACATGGAAGATATTGACACCCAATAACGAACTAAAAATGATGCTCCCAATACTGACACCTATCATGTGGATCCAAATAAGAATATCCATCCACGTAGTGGGAGATGATCAAAGATGAATATGGAAGGAACAATACCATTGTAAAATATGCAGGTTGGATGCTGGTAACTAGCTCTTAATGTGGGACATTGATGTTCTCTATAGAAGATGGAGTAGAGTCATCAAATAAAATATGGAGGTGGTTGTCATCCCATAAACGACAACTATCCATATACCAATCATTGCAATTGGTCTCAAAATCATATCAAGCATATATTTCTTGATTATATTCATCCCCGAGGTCCGCCATAAGAAACCTCTCTTGCATGTTATCTAAATAATCTTGAATACTACAAAAACTATCATTGAGGCCATCTACAAAGCCATCCAATCTGTCATTCAATGTGTCAAACAATTGGGCTTTGCATGTTTCAATAATCTGTAGAATTTCTTTGAGGGTTTGAGAAGAAATAGACATCTGCGCACCTTATGAAAATTGATGAACTTTTTAGTCCCGCTGCCGTCACGAAAAAACCCAAAAAATAGAACTATAAATTACTGTAGAAAATCGCAACATTTTCCGGAAAAACCCTGAAAAACTGTTGAATTTAAAATGCTCATAACTTCACTTCCCGGGCTTCGTTTCGGTTGATTTGTGTTTTTTTTTAAATTGGGTGAAAATGTGAGAGGAAATCATATATGTAATTTGTTTGGGCAAATTCGGCCTTCAGATGCTACAGAAATAAAAAAATAAAATCGTGCCGCCGTCCGCGGAAAAAACCCTGAAAAATTGCAGATTTTAAAACTTCAATATTTTGACTCCCCAGACTCCATTTTAGACGATTTTTTTTTTCAACTTGGGTGTTTTTCTGAGAGGAACTCATATCCACAACCTGTTTCTTTATATTTTTCACATAAATATACCTAAAATTTCTGGAATGTCGCGGCCCTCTTTTTTCTTATCCGAAAAAAAACTGCAAAAATAAAAAATATTTTCCCACAATGTCTGCCAAGGAAAGTTCTCTGATACCACTTGTTAAGAACCAAAGACTGAATACAAAAGCACCACAACAGATATACAAGAACAATATGAAAAATATCATTTATTACTATCAAACCCTTGAGGTAGGGAAACACCATACAATGGATTCTATTATGGAAGGGATATTCTCTTGTTCACTTGCCTCTTCGAGGGGGAATCCTCCTATTGAGCTACTGCTCCAAACACAATATTTCTCTTCTTGTGCCATTACATTGCTTGAACTCCTTTATATAGTGCTACCATCACCTAAGAACATTCTAGAGGAGGAATCTTCTAGAAGTAGAACCTTCTAAGAAGTCCTCTTACATTTATTATATCTAACTACCCATTTATTATATCTAACTACTATAGTGGGCCTTATTTAATAATATAGTGGACTTAGTCCACCTTACATTGAATGGCCTCCATTATTATCACTATGGGCCCTCTGGCCCCCCCCACTACCTCTCTAGCTACCTTACATAACCAAAGCTATGTGTAAAGCTCTTCGAGAACTCGATGTTTCATGATAGATAGAAACACGTTGAGATAAAATATCATTATATCAAAGACATGGTGCTGAGGAAAGCAATACACATGTAGTACCTTCTTACACATGAACATATTGCTGATATATTCACCAAATTGATTGCCAATACAAAGAACATAGTTACCAACTTAATGAGAACTCTGGCCCAAAAAACCCATATTTTTGCATAAAAAACATCAAAATCAACCCCCAAATCAAAAAGTGGTGCTACCGGCAGCACCATTTTTTAAAATGGGGTCAAAATTACAACATTTTTCAAACATGGCCTTCAAAACTTAAACAATAGCTCAGAAAAACCTTAAAATCAACACCTAAAAACAAAAAAGATGTTTTTCTTTTTTTTCAAAACGCTAAATTTTGAGATCATTTGAAATCGTATTTTTATCACTTGGTACCATTAAAACCAAAACCTCAAAATCAACCATCAAATTGAAAAGACTGCTATTGGTAGCACCCATTCTAAAATCGGGCCATTAAAATGACACATTTTTATAATGTGGTAAAAGAACTCATCATTACTTTAAACAAAATCATAAAAGCAACCCTTAAATGTTTACTTTTTAAATGGTATTATCACGCAAAGCACAAGGTAATACATAATGCCATGAAAATGTCACAATTATACTTTAAAAATTCAACGACACTTTTTAATAATTTTTTCCTTTTAATAAAAAAGTAAATACAAGTTACATTGAATGAAACATAAATAATTTCTTAAAAGTATTGTTATATTGACCATATTCAAAACATATGAGCTAATAAATTTTATTATATTATCCATAATAAAAAAACATATCATTCATAAAACATAACAAAAGATTCATAACTTCATGTAAGATCATATGTAAGTTCAATGCTCTTTTTTAGTTACCATACAAACATCATATGGATAATTTTTTTTTAAAATTTTCCATACACTTATTCAGATTGACTCATGGTTTCTGAAATACCATTAGAGTCTACATTGTCTTCAGATGAATGTTTTGATGAAGATGTAGATGATCCATACTCTTTTGTATTTTCGATGAATGCACCATCTGAGTCTACATGCATGCCCAACATTTCATATGTCAAATGCCTTTTTGATCTACGATTAGGTTCAACTGACTCCCATCTTGCATTTATTTCTTGCGGCAACAACCTCTTGATAATCTCTGTTGTCTTGGAGCGAAGAGTTCCTCTCTTTGTCAAATTGAAGTCATAAACAAGTATGTCAACATCGTCTAATTTTAAGAGGTCAGTGCGACGACGAGTTGTATTTTGACCCTTTCTTTTTTTCTTTCTATTGACATGTTTCTCAACCACCATCTCTGGCTTGTACACACCATTGAATAGGTGTGTTCTTGTTTCATACCAATGCACTTCAATTGCAACAACATCATCATTTTTTTGCTCAATCTTTATAACATTTCCTATCCAGAATGGATAATCATGTGGATCCTCAGTCGCTAAAACTGCAATCATGCTACCCTCCTTAATATCTTATATTGAACCCATGTAAAGGTCTTCCATGGCTTCACGTTGTGCACGTGACCTTCGTGAACCAATATACATTTCTCTTTCCTCTGCTTGTGTAATCTCAATAGCACCTTGAGATTCTTGAACTTCAACAATGTTTGTTTCTTCAGATTGATTTGACATATTTTGTGGCCAATGAAATGGAGTTATCAACATTGTATCTTCATTTGTTGAGCTTGAAATTATGTCACTTTGACTATTGAAAAAAGACTCCCACCAAACATAATCAACAACATCAAAGTACTCATATGTATCCCTAATGGACTTTTTAATTTCTTCCAGGCATTCAGAATAATCTACATCTCTATTATGCCTTTGTGCATTATGGATTTCAACAACTGATTGTAAAAATAATAAATTTGATGCAAAAATTAGACAATCTGGAATGAACTTCAAAATGATAAACCTGATGAAGGCCCCCATTCTGTAGTAGTTGAATACTGCTTTCCCCATATAAGTGTTTTCCCATCAATTTTTTTGAAACAAAATTGATGTTGGAAACTAATGTCATTAAGTTTCTCAATACATTTTTCTTCACGATGCGATCCCTGAATAAATATTTGCATGTCAACAATTTCTTCTAATATATGAAAAACCAGCTCTGGAATGTATGCTTTCTTGATACATTCAATCAATGATGGTAGACTTCCAAAATTTTTCCTCTTCAATGTTACAGAAAAACGACTGAACATTTGATCAATATGATTATGAGCGTGTCCAAAAAGAAGGAAACCAACTTTCACCTTTAGAAAGATTCCCATTTCAACAAGCATGCTTAGATATCCAAACACAATTTGATTTTTATTTTCACGACTAGTGTTGTCCAACTGTAGATAGAGAACTTGAGGAAGAATTCCAGAACAGTGAGTGAGCACATGATGAATTATGGTGATGGTCATATTTGCATCATTATGAATATTTGGAGCTGTGAAGTAAACTCTTGGACACATTTTTCCATTGAAAACCATACAACCAACCAAGTGAAACTGAATGAAATTCCCTTCCTGTAATTTTTTGGGTGTATGGACAAAATGTGGTAGAAGTGTTTTCTTCTCGTCCATGCCATCAATTATCATACCTAAATATTTGTTTGGAGCATCATAACACTTCTTTCGATGTTTGTACAACTTTTGTCTTTCACTTAATTGTTGATTCCGATGTTCTTGAAGTGCTTTGATTATGGAATCTGCACATGACATAAAATGAAATTGTATGTTTTCATAGTTGATAACTATTCAATTTATTAAAACAACAAAATAGTAAATACATACCTCTTTCGACCCTTTCAGATTTATCTCTTCTTGATTTAAGAGTAGCACATATACTACAAATCCCCATCCTTGAATTATTAGGAATACGAACATTGTTGAATTGTTTCTTCCATATTCTTGTAAAATATGCATATGTAATAAAATTACCCTTTCTTTCAACATCTTCAACATATCCTTTGTACAAGTTGTAGATTTCCCTCCTTGAACAATTATCTGGAATATGTATTGTGTCTCTATCCGGCATACACTCTCCAAGTTTGGAAAAGAAATCACACATCCATGACAATGCAGTGTTTGCAAACAACCCACTCTCTCGTCCATGATGTACCTTTGAATAAAATGATGGATCTTTTTCCAACCTTGTCTGGATTCTTGATAGACGAAGATTGCCGATTGAGTGAAGTTTTTTGAAAACTTTTCTGGAAAGTAAAATATTCCCAATGCGATAATCATATACTGTATTGGTGGATATCATGCATCCCATCAAATATGATTTTTTCATGCTCTTATTCATTGAAAAATATGTCTTCCTTTTATTGAAGGCATACATGTAGTCCATGCTTTTCAAACAGTTCTTTTGACAACATTCACTTGAAATCAATTCTTTTATGGAAATTGATTTAGTGAGAAATTCTTTCCTAGACCTTGTATAACTAGAATGATTTGGATTGATATAAAAAGGTCTAATATTGGTACTAGACACAATGTTTCTTTGCAATGTCTCCACTATTTCATCATCCTCACTAGAAGGTTTTTCCTTATCACCACAAGGAGTATCAAACAAAACATTGTCAGGAGACTGAACTAGAGAATGTCGATCACCTTCATTTGTTGCAGCTGAATGTTTGAGAACATCATCATCAACATAATAATTTGGAGAAAAATAATCATCAACATTATGTCCACTATTGACATAATCATCGTCATTGCTTTTCAAATCCCCACTTGAGTGAAAATTTCCACCATCTTGTTTAGTGCCTTGAAAACCTTCATCAATATCTTGAAAATCCTCACTTGGAGGAAAATCAACATCAACATTGTTTCTTTTTAAATTATCACTCGGGAAAGAGTGACCACCAATGGCTTAATCATCTTCGCTACTTTGAAACTCGCCACTTGAAAGATATTCTTCATCATCCTCATTATTAGCCTCAAAATCCTCACTTGGAGGAAAATCTTCATTATCCTCATCGGTACCCTCAAAATCCTCACTTTGAGGGAAATCATCAGCACCAACATTGTTTCTTTTAAATTCCTCATCTGAGAAAGACAGTCCAACATTGCCATAATCGTCATCATTGCTTTTAAAGTCCCCACTTGGGGGAAATTCTTCTCCGTCCTCATTCATGCCTTGGAAATCCTCACTTGGAGGAAACTCTTCATCAATACCTTCAAAATCCTCACTAGGAGGAAAATCATAATCACCAACATTGTTGTCCTTAAATTCTCCACTCGGGGAATTTGGTCCAACATTGTCATAATCATCTTCACTGCTTTTAAAATTTTCACTTGAGAGAATATCTCCATCGTTTTCATTGGTGCCTTGGAAATCTTCATCGGTACGTGCAAACTCTTCACTTGGAGGAAACTTTTCATCCCAATCATTTAAACGTTGATCATAGTCTCCATTTTGACCTACATTTTGATTATTTTCATTACTATTAAACTGCTGACTAGATTTATCACCATCATATTCCTCCTCTTCATCATCAGTGCCTTCAAAGTCCTCTGATTTAGGACTTTCATGACGAACATGTTGAATAAAATTTCTTGCACCATGATCAAAATTATGACTAGCTGAAAAATATGATGCCTCATTTGCATTACAAACATTCCTATCGCATTTCCTAGTCCCAACAAAAGAGGTATGTGAAGAATTTGTTGATATCTCAGAAATACAATTTTCTTTATTTGATGAAGCCATCCCTTCTCTCCGAGAACATAGAATGATAGAAATGCTCACCGTACCTATGCCATTATAATAACACACATAATGAGATTTTCCCTCTAAATCCCCCCCCTAAAATATAAATTCCTTCCAAAATTCCACCCCAAAATATTCCCTCCAAAATTTCCCCCTCAATTTTTTCCCTCCAAATTCCCCCCCCAATATTTTTCAATTATTTTCCCTTAAAAATTAAAAAACAATTTTTACTGTTTTGTGTTGTTATTTACATGTTAAATACAATATTTATCATGTTTATCTATTTATCCCACATTTATTAAACATATTGATGATTTATATAATTTTAGGTATATATGTAGACACTATACCTAATTGTTTTTTATCCCACATTTGTTATACTAACAATAATTTATATCATCTGTGTTATATATACACAGCCTTATTTTATCCTTTTATATTGTGTTATATCTTGGGCAGTATTTGTTGTAGGATTTGGAGCAAGCTAAAACATCGAGAAGACATCTGAGGAGAATCTAGCAAGCAAAGAGGAGAATTTAACATTTCAGAGGTTAGTTTTTTTGTTAAATTCTTACATGTTTTCTACTTTTTTCTAGAAAACATAGATGTTTTCTACTTTTTTCTAAAAAATACTCAACTTTTTAAAACATTTGAGACTTTTTTCATAAAATCTTAACAAAATCCTTAATATTTTTTGAAAAAAAAAGACAAAAAAAGTTAAATTTAGATATATATATATATATATATATATATATATATATATATATATTTAAACTTTTGTCTAGTTTTTTATGGTTTTTTAGGTTATATGTTATAACATATAACCTGGGTTATAGGTTATATAGCATATATCATACGCTTATGTTATATGACATATAACACAAAATTACAAGCAATGCCCTAGCCCCACAACCAATCTCTGGGCGCGCCTGAGGCTTGGTAGTGGGGGCTAGGGTGATGCTCGACATTGCCTCAACCCCCCTGCGACTAATACACAGTCTCCTTCAAGCGCGCCTAGGGCTTGGCCGTGGGGGCTAGGGCATTGCTGGTAAGAACATATAACATAGGGTTATATGTTATAACATATAACCATATGTTATAACATATAACGATATGTTATAACATATAACCATATGTTATAACATATAACATATAGTTATATGTTATATAACATATAAACATATAACCATTTGTTAAAACTTATAACATATCGTTATATGTTATAACAATATAACATATAACAATATTATATGTTATATGTTATAACATATAACATAACATATTGTTATATGTTTTAACATATAACAATATGTTTGTTATATGTTAAAACATATAACAATATGTTTGTTATATGTTTTA
The DNA here is from genome assembly GCA_010110895.2 of Picea sitchensis. Classification (NCBI taxonomy): domain Eukaryota; kingdom Viridiplantae; phylum Streptophyta; class Pinopsida; order Pinales; family Pinaceae; genus Picea; species Picea sitchensis. Next base: position 190,146 of record SNQJ01S0001546.1, read on the forward strand.
ACATATAACAATATTATATGTTATATGTTTTTAACATATAACATATGGTTATATGTTATATGTTTTAATATATAACACATCGTTATATGTTATAACATATAATCATATGTTATATGTTATATAACATATAAACATATAACCTAACATATGTTAAAACATATAACATATCGTTATATGTTATAACATATAACAATATGTTATATGTTTTAACATATTGTTATATGTTAAAAATATGTTATAACATATAATATATTGTTATATGTTAAAAATATGTTATAACATATAACATATTGTTATATGTTAACATATAACACAACATATGTTACATATAGGTTATATTTAATTTTTGTTACATATAGGTTAAAAACATTTAATCGTTTTTTAAATTAGTTTTTATAATCAATTTTATGTTTTTTAGTTGATTATAATGTGAAAGGCCTAATTTTTATTTTTATTTTTTATCTTAATATAGGAAAATGTCAGGAAAGAGATTATCTATCAATATATCTGGATCATAACCTGCAATAATGACATCAAAAAATGCAACTGGAACCTCCATCAATGTTAGGCAACAAAATGATAGCTTAACACGTGAGCTATCAAAGGCAATGAAGAATGTTAGAGAGTGGAAATCTGTGGAAGGAGAAAACAAACAAGAATATTCTTGGTTTGTTAAAGACAATCAAGGAAACTATGGAGACCATATATATTTGTATTGTGCCGAATCAAAACATGTGCAAGAAAATTATCAGGCACTTGGCTTGTTACGAGATATATGTTTGGTGCCAGCCATAGATTTTGTTTATGCACTTGTCAAACAAGGGGGAACTTATATCAAGTTTAAATATTGTTTCAAATTGAGCAATTATAACAAGAATGAATGTTTTCTAGAATTATGTGCATCCATTGTTGATGACATTGAGAAAGACAATGTAAGTTTTTTATTTCTATTTTTGTGTCGTTTATTATTTTTAGTATCATGCTAATGTTCTAATTTTATTTAACATGAAAATGTTATATTTTATTTTTACAGAATTTTGCTGAACGACTTTCACATATGTTAGTGGGGATTTACTCTACAGAGAATGATATCATGGATGTAATCAACACTTTTCATATTGAAAAGACACAAGAAGGAAGGAAAAAGAAACATAAAGTAATGGAGGTTGAACCTGCAAGAGTAGACAGAGAAGAACATGAAAGAAGAAAGAAAAATCCTCATTCTAGAAATCCTAAAAGGGTTACATTTGAAAATGAAGAAACTCCAAATGAAGGTTTTGTTGAGATTGATCCCAATGAGGTTATCACTCCTTGCAAAACGAACAAACAAGATAAATGTAAAAAAACGATGGTTGATGATGAGTCTATTCCTATTGATTATGAAGAAATCATTGATTTAGATGAAACACATTTAAATCATAAGAGGAAGAAAACAAATGTTGATAATGTTCAAGAAGCCATCATTAGCTCTGAGTATTATAGTGAAAGTTTTGTTATCCTCGATTTCATGGGATAACTAGGAGATCATGTCTTGAGGCCCACATGTCCTAGACATGGAGTATCGAGAGCAAGATTGACTTGAGCATAGCCCTGGAGGGCCCATCTTTCTTCTCTTTCATCAGAGTCGTCTTGTCAACAGTAACAACATCCATCACCTTCGGCTTGGACTTGCATCGGAGAAGACTCTTGCTCCATGAGGTAATTGGTCCAGGTATCATGGTATGTGTCACTTTTGATCATTATAACCTTTATATATATGCATCTTACCCCTTTTATTTCTGACGATTGCTTGGATCTTACATTGACCCATTTGACCATGGTTGGGGGGATTGACAGGGTGTCCTAGCAAGCCTGTACCCATAGGTTTTGGTTTGCCACCGGGGGGATTTCTGAAGAGCTATCGTCCGCTTCCATCATATCATCACTTTTCATCTTATCCCCCGCTCATCTGTCCCATTCCCCTAGTCTAGGCATTAGGATGATCTGTTTGTGGGGTTGCACCTTATCTTGTGAAAGAAGGGGGTAAAGGCCCAGAAGGTAAAAACAGCTGGTAAAAGATAAAAGCCATAAATAATGAAACCTAAAGATGCCTCGCCCAGGGATCCCCGAGAAGGCAATAAAAAGCCTCTCAGCAAGAAACAAGAGGGACACTAAGAAAAATAACAAAAACAAGACCTAGCCAAGAGGATAGGGGGTCTCATCACGAGCCAGCCTATTATGTTCATGGGTACCTAACAACATTACATTGCCACTATCTGGTTACCACGCCAAGGCAGTGACCTTTGGTTGCATGGCCAAGGGAAAGGGGGTCTAATCATGAGCCAACTTTATCATCTCTGTGAAAGTGCTTGTGGGTAACACTGTCAGCTCTGGTCACCACGCCAAGGAAATGTCCTCTAGTTAGCCCTTGAAATAAAAAGAAAAAGAAAATAAAGAAAAGAAAGAATAAAGGCAAGAAAGGGCTTGGAAAAATTTGCATCCATGACGGGTACAACTCGCCTTCTACAAAGGCACCCGCAGGTAATATTATGCATCCTTGTCTTTCACTCTACCCATATGTCTGGACATCCCTTATCCACATCACCTCGTTTTACATGGCTTGGATGATACCCCTTGGAGACTTTCCTTTCCTTATGGATACTAGCCCAATAGGGTGTCTTTTCTTTTTCTTCGGCTTTGTATTGTAGGTCTTTGTAGTATCTTTGAGCTATTGAATGATATATCAGGGTTTTTATGCATATGTTTGATAATATTAATGATGAGACGTGATTAACATTTCTATGATCCTCGTGTCTAATGAGCCCATGGAGGGCGAAGTTTTTGATGTGCAGGACCATGCCCGACGGACAGGTACCAGTTGGACCGGTACACATGGGGAGATGATTAGTTCGGACCTCCATGGGGATGAAGAGCCCATCAGATGGTTGCTGGGACCCCATCAGAGGCAGAGACAAGACAATGTTTGACCGAGCTTTTTCACATGAGAAGAAGAAGGACGTTCCATCAGGGACACTTTGGCTGAACCCAACCGAGGGGGGTTGACCCACTTCTAGTGGAACGCTTCCCTTTGATGGCCCAGGATGTCACCTAGGAGCCATAGACATCACCTTAAGCGTGTGGCAGTTTGACAGGGCAGCTGGCACGTGTGGCGTGATTTGGAGGCCCAAGGAGGGCCAATGTTTTGTCATTTTGTGCTGCATTTTGCCCTAAAAAGGGCTAACGTCTCCCTCAGTAGGGCTTGACGTCTTGCTTATGCTCATTTAGGGCTTTGATTTGATAATTTAATGTAAAAACAGTATAATTTTGGTTTGTAGCCTTGTCGGCTATCTTTAATGACCTAAATTTAATTAGAGGTCATGATACAATATATATTGAGGAGTTTTCCCTCATTTTGACAATAACACACAACTCACTCTCTTGTGAGATCTGATTTTTGCGCCCTAGTTGGGGTATTTCATCTTTTAAGTGAGGCACACTTGTTGAAGGAAGGATTTTCTTGGTATTTTTGGCATTTCTCTTGAAGGAAGGTTTACAACTAGGGTTTGCATTGCTATTTCTTCATGATATGTAAGTATATTTTCTGCAAAACTTCTTAATTGAATGGTTGTAGGCTTGTATTCTTGCATTTATTATAAATTTTCTGATTAAAAACCCTAGGTGACAAGAACACAAGTAGGTCCTTGTTTCATGTCCCCTAAAAGAGAAATATTCAGCGATTGAAGAAGGAAGGAAGAGCCTAGCCTTTGCTACACTCTTTTCACTTCTTGCCCTGTGCTAGTTGTGCTTTTAAAAGTTAAGAAGGAGGAGACGTCCTAGGCCTAGGTTATCTACACCTAGGTCCGTCCTGCTTCTAGGGTTTGGTGATAGGGCCTTGCCATTGCAACACTCTCCCTCACCTTACTCTCTTGTCTTGACTTATCCTTTATGCTATCCGTTTTTCCAAGTTTGACCTAAGGAAGGAGGAAAGAGCACGAGGCCTTGCTTAAGCAACACCGTAGTGAGCCTCTTTCCCCTAGGGTTTTGATTCTAGGGCCTTGCCATTGGAGCACCTTAGAACCCTTCCCTCTTTTCCTTAGCCTTTTGTCCTTTCAACTTTGCGTTCTCTCTTTAATTGCCTCCATCTACCCCTAGGCACTGATCTTAGATCCACAACGTTGAAGTGATAGTGCTCAAACAACTTCTTAAAACTCTTAAATTTGAAACCCTAACTAACTAGCTAACCCTAATTAGGCTGACATTATACTTGGTTATTCCATCTTGACGCAACACCTTTTGTTGATAAGCAATTAGATGATGGTTAAAAGCATTTATTGAGTAAAGGATTGATTAAATACATTGTTGGCTACATCATCTCAATAGTTATTGATGAATTGATATTTTTCCACTGCTACATTGATAAACATTGATCTCATTGATATCTATTGTTTCAATTGCTTATATATTGATATAAGATAGTCATATGAAGTACTAACCCATTGAATTATAGCCTGCATATATTGTTTTTCTATTGTCTTGTTCCGAGCAAGTGTTCTCATTTGGGCATACACTTCTTTATTGGATGTTTAGCCGGACTATCTGATCTTGGTGGTAACCTGTGAGGGGGAACTTTTACCTTGACCTTTATACTTTGGCCTCTTCAAAACCCCAGGTTACCAGGGATGTCTCCCCTGGGCTAACCTCCCTGAATAGAAAGAATCTCCCCGTCGTGGTGACATTGGGTGTGTAGGTTCCTGTTACGCCAATTTGGCCTCTATCCTCTAGCCATTTGACCTAGCTACAAACTGTGTGATAACATTTTGGCACCGTTGTCGGGGAAAACTGAGTCAATTCTCCTTAAACGACGAATCTTTTTGGTAAGCCTTGTCTCAGAGACATTTTCTTACAAGCTTACCTGGCGACTCCACTAGGGTGTTTTTCCCCTTTTCTTTGGTAGTTTCAAATAAACTATCTGGTGACTCCACAAACTAGAAGGAGATTCAACAATCCTCCTTTGTCTTTCAAAAGGAAGCCTCCCTTAAACTCTCCTATTTTCAAATCAGTTTTTGGGAAGAGCCTTCCTTTGAGAATCATGTCTACCTCTCAGGCCGCTACAATGAACCCAACCAACAATCAAAGACAATGGTCATCTACCCTTTTCAGGTCGTTAGACATGTCAGCCATACCAGGCTAGCCTAGGCAAATGCCATCCAAGTATGAAAAGTGGTTGCCTAATTTCACCGGTATTTATGCAATCAGTGCCGAAGATCATATGAGAAACTTTTGGGCTTTCTTTCAGCTTCACCCCATCAATGATGATGCTGAAGATTTGATCATGAAGTTGTTCTCCACTACTCTCTATGATGCCTCAAGGCGTTGGTACCTTAGCCTTCCTGATGGGAGCATCAAAACCATGGATAGAATTGAAAAGGTCTTTCTCAAAACATGGAGTATCAAAGAAGATCCTAATATGCTTCTCACATGACTGAATAGCCTTGCTAAGTATGACAATGAGTCCATTCGGAAATTTCACACCAGATTCGAAACATTGCTACAAAGAATTCCCACAAGCCATCACCCGAAAGATGACTACCTTGTCCATATTTACAACAGATCTTTCAATGGCCAACTAGGGTATCTTCTTTGAGACAAAAACCCCTATTCCATTCAATAATCCCAAGAGCTCGCCACCAAGATAGAAGGAAACCTCCTTTCATCTAAAATTGAGCCTTTTGCTAACCCGAGGGGGAGAATAGCCACCAAGCAGAAAATAGTACACAATATTGAGCCTACTTCAGATCTCTGCACCAATATCAACAAATTACAAGCCTCGATGGATGGCATCATAAAGAATCAAGAAGAAATGATGAGTCGGATTGTCAGACTTGAAAAATCCCAGATCCAAGCACCCAAGCCCCCGTTCAAAGGACAATTCCAGAAAGGGAACCAATTTTACAAGCCGAAGAATGAGCACGAAGTTCCAAATACCTTGGCTCCTATGAACGTTGTCGATGAAAATACTTGGTGCCTGGAGTGCAGTGAAGCACATTGGGAGCATGAATGTCCTTATAACGTTGGCCATAAACAAGTCAACAACATGGATTGCTTCATGGGTTTCCCTCAGATAAATATCACAGATACAGAACATCAAGAAGCCGTAAAGGAAGAATCTAGAGCAGCAAGGATGGCGGTGATAAACAACCTGGATCAGGAATCACGAGAAAAACTAAAGAAACAAGAAGTTCAAGTATACAGAAGAAAGAACTCGAAACAACCTACTGCTGATCAGGAAAAGCCCCCATCTTTGGAGACACTTCTGCCCAAGACATCCAAGCCTGGCAAGGTTGACCTAAATTTTGACTTTGAAGGGGCGTTATCAAAGATGCATGTGAATTCTGTTGAAATAATGTAACTGCGAAGAGCATTCTTATTATTTTGTTATTGGATTAAATCCCCATTGTGGATTAATCATGTCATTATTATTATTTTTATTATTAGATTAATCCCCATTGAGGATTAATCAAGTCGGTAATTGT
>SNQJ01S0001546.1:196667-273338 GCA_010110895.2 Picea sitchensis
TCTTAGACTTGCATCGGAGAAGACTCTTGCTCCATGAGGTAATTGGTCCAGGTATCATGGTATGTGTCACTTTTGATCATTATAACCTTTAGATATATGCATCTTACTCCTTTTATTTCTGACGACTGCTTGGATGTTACATTGACCCACTTGACCATGGTTGGGGGGATTGACAGGGTGTCCTAAAAAGCCTGTACCCATAGGTTTTGGTTTTCCACCGGGGGGATTTTTGAAGAGCCATCGTCCACTCCCATCATATCATTCTTTTCATCTTATCCCCCGCTCATCTATCCCATTCCCCTAGTCCGAGCTTTAGGATGATCTGTTTGTGGGGTTGCACCTTATCTCTTGGGAAGAAGGGGCTAAAGGCCCAGAAGGTAAAAGAAGCTGGTAAAAGATAAAATCCATAAAGAATGAAACCTAGAGATGCCTCGCCCAGGGATCCCCGAGAAGGCAATAAAAATCCTCTCAGCATGAAACAAGAGGGACCCTAAGAAAAATAACAAAAATGAGACCTAACCAAGATGATAGGGGGTTTCATCACGAGCCAACCTATTATGTTCATGGGTACCTAACATCATGACATTGCCACTATTTGTTTACCACGCCAGGGAAGTGACCTTTTGTTGCATGGCCAAGGGAAAGGGGGTCTCATCACGAGCCAACCTTATCATCTCTGTGAAAGTGCTTGTGGGTAACACTGTCAACTTTGGTCACCACGCCAAGGAAATTTCCTCTAGTTAGCCCTTGAAACAAAAATAAAAAGCAAATAAAGAAAAGAAAGAATAAAGGCAAGAAAGGGCTTGGAAAAATTTGCATCCATGACGGGTACAACTTGCCTTCTACAAAGGCACCCACAGGTAATATTATGCATCCCTGTCTTTCACTCTACTCGTATGTTTGGACATCCCTTATCCACATCACCTCGTTTTACATGGCTTGGATGATACCCCTTGGAGAATTTCCTTTCCTTATGGATACTAGCCCAATATGGTGTCTTGTCTTTTCTTCGGCTTTGTATTGTAGGTCTTTGTAGTATCTTTGAGCTACTGAATGATATATCGGGGTTTTTATGCATATGTTTGATAATATTAATGATGAGACGTGATTAACATTGCTATGATCCCTGTGACTAATGAGCCCATGGAGGGCGAAGTTTTTGATGTGTAGGACCATGCCCTATGGATAGGTACCAGTTGGACCGGTACACATGGGGAGATGATTAGTTCGGACCTCCATGGGGTTGAAGATCCCATCAGATGGTTGCTGGGACCCCATCAGGGGCAGATACATGACAGTGTTTGACCGAGCTTTTGCACATGAGAAGAAGAAGGACGTTCCATCAGGGACACTTTGGCTGAACCCAGCCCAGGGGGGTTGACCCACTTCTAGTGGAACATTTCCCTTTGATGGACTAAGACATCACCTAAGAGCGATAGACATCACCTTGAGTGTGTGGAAGTTTGACAGGGAAGCTGGCATGTGTGGCATGATTTGGAGGCCCAAGGAGGGCTAACGTTTTGTCATTTTGTGCTGCATTTTTCCCTAAAAAGGGCTAACGTCTCCCTCAGTAGGGATTTCCATCTTGCTTATGCTCAGTTAAGGCTTTGATTTGACAATTTAATGTAAAAACAATATAATTTTGGTTTGTAGCCTTGTCGGCTATCTTTAATGACCTAAATTTAATTAGAGGTCATGATACAATATATATTGAGGATTTTTTCCCTCATTTTGACAATAACACACAACTCACTCTCTTGTGAGATCTGAATTTTGTGCCCTAGTTGGGGTATTTCATATTTTAAGTGAGGCACACTTGTTGAAGGAAGGATTTTCTTGGTATTTTTGGCATTTCTCTTCAAGGAAGGTTTACAACTAGGGTTTGCATTGCTATTTCTTCATGATATGTAAGTATATTTTTTTGCAAAACTTATTAATTGAATGGTTGTAGGCTTGTATTCTTGTATTTATTATAAATTTTCTGATTTAAAACCCTAGGTGACAAGAACCCAAGTAGGTCCTTGTTTCATGTCCCCTAAAAGAGAAATATTCAGCCATTGAAGAAGGAAGGAAGATCCTAACCTTTGCTACACTCTTTTCACTTCTTCCCCTGTGCTAGTTGTGCTTTTAAAAGTTAAGAAGGAGGAGACATCCTAGGCCTAGGTTATCTGCAACTAGGGCCGTCTTGCTTCTAGGGTTTGGTGATAGGGCCTTGCCATTGCAACACTCTCCCTCACCTTACTCTCTTGTCTTGACTTATCATTTATGCTAGCCGTTTTGCCTAGTTTGACCTAAGGAAGGAGGAAAGAGCACGAGGCCTTGCTTAAGCAACACCAGAGTGAGCCTCTTTCCACTAGGGTTTTGATTCTAGGGCCTTGCCATTGCAGCACCTTAGAACCCTTCCCTCTCATCCTTAGCCTTTTGTCCCTTCAACTTTGCATTCTCTCTTTAATTGACTCCATCTACCCCTAGGCACTAATCTTAGATCCACAACGTTGAAGTGATAGTGCTCAAACAACTTCTTAAAACTCTTAAATTTGAAACCCTAACTAACTAGCTAACCCTAATTAGGCTAACGTCATACTTGGTTATTCCATCTTGACTTAACACCTTTTGTTGATAAGCAATTAGATGATGGTTAAAAGCATTTATTGAGTAAATGATTGATTAAATACATTGTTGGCTACATCATCTCAGTAGTTGTCGATGAATTGATATTTTTCCACTGCTACATTGATAAACGTTGATCTCATTGATATCTATTGTTTCAATTGCTTATATATTGATATCAGATAGTCATATGAAGTACTAACCCATTGAATTATAGCCTGCATATATTGTTTTGCTATTGTCTTGTTCCAGGCAGGTGTTCTCATTTGGGCATACACTTCTTTATTGGCTGTTTAGCCGGACTATCTGATCTTGGTGGTAACCTGTGAGGGGGAACTTTTACCTTGACCTTTATACTTTGGCCTCTTCAAAACCCCAGATTATCGGGGATGTCTCCCCTGGGCTAACCTCCTTGAATAGAAAGAACCTCCCCATCGTGGTGACATTGGGTGGGGTAGGTTCCTGTTACGCTAGTTTGGCCTCTATCCTCTAGCCATTTGACCTAGCTACAAACTGTGCGATAACAAGTTCTAAAGGTAGCAGAGAAATAATAACACCAGGTGCCGATCTAGAGGATGGTATTATGAAAGCAACACAAAATTCCATTCGAAATAGAATGAGGACGACAAACTTAGTTGACGATGGCCATGCATTTCATTTGAATGTGAAACAACTTTATAAACCCACAAAAGGGTAGGAAAAATATCAAATTAGAAAACCACATCACTTTCATATTCACAATTTGAAAGTATTGATTGGATACAATCCATATGCACATGTGGTTGACTACCTAGTTCTTGTTGACCCAATGGAAGTTCCTATGAGGGAAGAATTTGATAGATCAAAATGTTTTGACTACAAATATTACGTGATTGGAGGAAATCATTCTACAGAGGCTAGAAGAGAATTGATGCAAGAATATCCAAATAATCTTGTTTTTGAGATAGTCAAATGAATAATTTATGTCGGTTTAATAGATTCAAAAGCAAAGTTACTGGCATGGGATCATAACACATAAAATGAGTACAAAATGTCTATGACCTTCATTCAAAGGGTGAGATTTATCCACAATGAATTTTCTGAAATATGCCATGGTGAGAGATCAAATGTTGATGTTAATTTTCAGAAGAAATGTTGCATGGAAATAGGATTCTCACTTGATGATGAAAATACAAAAGAAAAATATCGCAAAGGAAGTGATAAATTTAGATCTGTGGATAACTATTTTCAATTGGGATTTAGAACTAGACAGGTATGGGATTTGATAGATGATATCTTCACCCTATGGGAAAATGTTGGTATAAAGAATCAGAGAGTTAAGAAGGCTAAACCATTGATATGTGGCACAAGTAAGACAAGTCTTGACATAAAAAATATTCCCGATGATATGACTATAACACCTTGGAGATCAATACAAGGAGTGAAGGATGATAAACTTATCACAATTATATTATCACGTGTTAGGTCGGGAGAATTGTCAATGGAAGAAATGTATGATTAATTTAAAAAGTAAGTATGTTGAGTTATTTTTATTTATGTTAGGATAAGATAATTAATTTTTTCAGTTTAATATCAATTTAACATTATTTTTGTTTTATTTAGTCACAAGGTGTATATGAAAATACAAGAGGAAATGGTCAATATGTTGAATGAAGAAAGTTTGGATGATGTTAAACTCAACCATCCTGATTCAAGTTCTTCAACAGTATTGAAACAATTTTTTGTTGCATTCAAAAAGGTATGTTGATTTATTACATTCATATTATTCGTTTGTAAGTTAATTTATTTATATTTTAATAGTTATAGATATATAACTATATGTTTGTTTGTTTCATTAAATATGCCAAAGAAGAATGCAGATGGAGTACCTGAAACTTTCAAAAGTTTTATTCAAAAATCCAAGTTTGAAAGAGAAAGAAGGAGACACGTTCAAAATGTTCAACTTGATGACACCCTTGATCACTACATGTGGAATGGGCTCGACACTGTTCAATATAAAGTGATATTAGGTGATTGTGAAAAACTTGCAAGTATTGTTCCTAAAAAAGAATACTCTCTAGTTATTGCGGATATCCCTCATGGTTATAATATCCCAAACATTGAATATGATACTGAGCCTTATACTTACCAAGCTTTCAATAAAGTGGTTATGGGATTTATAGAAGTTACAACATCACCATTTTGGATATTTCTAGTATTTCATTCAGACACACAACAAGGATTAGTACAATCAAGTTTCAAGGGGAAAGAAAAGACAAGGAGACAATTTATTTGGAAATATATTGAAAGTGTATGTTTAGCAATTAATATTATAATTTTTTTTTATTAATTCACAAGTTAATTGAATTTTCACTTATTTATGTTACAGGCACAAGCCAAATATTCAGAGCTCCAAGAAAGAATCATTTAAACATGATTTCGAGAGTATACATCTTGCAACCTGGACAAAAGATGATTCTTATAATTCTCTTCTTGTCAATGAAAATGATGGAGAGACTCCTAGTAGTATATTAGTATACAATGTTGTGGTTAGAAAGCTAACATATGAGGAAAGAGATTTGAAAGGAGAGATGGTTAACATTTATCAAAAATCACATGCATTAATTAATTATCTTATAGATAAATTTTCAAATGAAGGAGATTGGGTTTTGGATTTGTTCTCGGGTTTAGGTAAGAATTATGATATAATATTTATGTAATCATACTTCAATCTTATATTATTTTTAATTTATATTTTTACAGTATCTATCTTCATTATTTATTTTGTATTTGGTGATTAGGTACAACATTAGCATGTTACCTACAAAAAGGAAGGAATTGCATAGCCATTGAAAGTGACCCAATGCAATGCAGTTTTATTCAAAAAAGAATTAATGCTATTTCAACTCTTCCAGATGAAATGCAAGAAGTTGGCTTGAGGAAAGGAGATTTTAGTGAATCAAAGGTGGCAAAATTGTCAAAGGAACCTCAAGTACCATTAGGAGGAATAATTGGAAAGGGTCACTTTGGAGAACTTGCAGATATCAAAGAACCAATGGAAGAACAAAATGACACAATGGAAGCATAAAATGACGTCGAAGAATATGATGATGTGTCTGTTGAGCATGATGAATTTGGGATATATGATATTGTTGATTAGTTTAAATATGGCTTTGAAGACGATGCTCAATTTTGCAAATTTTTGATGAGTTATAACTGTAATGATTTGACTTTCATATTTGAAAATAAGAATAAAGATGCATCTCTTTTTGTTTTGTGATGAATCTTTTTATTGTTTCTTTTTTCATTTTATTTGAATGTGATTCACTATACATTGAATTTTTTTATTAAATGTCATTTTTTTACTTCAAATGTATAAAAATATGAAAGAAAATGATATATATTTTTTATAAAATTTAGATTTTTTTTGTTCAATTATGTCCATAAAAATGCATTATTTGACATGTTATTTTAAGGAATATGAACCAAAATGTATAGGTTTTTTTTATGATATATGGCTATAAAATGTGTATTTTTTTGATAAATATTCAAAAGTAGTGTTATTTAACTACATATTTTTTCTTAGATTTATTGAATTAAAGGTAAACAATGTGTTAAAAATGATGTTTTTCACTACATTTAAAAAGTATGGAACAATAAATTAATTAAGGAGAGAAAATTCTATGAAAAATCGTAACTTCGAAAAAGTAAATGGTAAAAAACAATTTTAAGATTGAAAGAAGCATGAAAAAAAGACTAATATATATATATATATATATATATATATATATATATATATATATATATATATATATATATATATTTGAGAAATAGATGAAAATGAGCATTTTAAAATAATGTGGAAACATTGTGAATCAGAAAAAATTAAAATTATAAAATCACCCTAAAAGCAGTGCTACTAGGTGTGCCATTTTTAAGCAGGGTAAGAATTGGACTAAAAGCAGAGGCACGGAGTTCTCGTTAAGTTATTAACTATGTTAAAGTTAGAGTACTTCCATGAGGAAACGTGACTTGGTGAAGAATACCTCTCTAGTTGTGAGGGAGTGTTGATAAATACAACCAACAAAGTTCAGAATGCGATGGGTGCAAGACTTAGCCCTCTTGGGAGAATTCCTCAGAGTAGCTGAGAGGAGTGTTGATGATTGGGAGTTCATTGAGACATTCTCTAATGTGGAAACATTGTGAATCGAAAAAATTAAAATATAAAAAATCACCTAAAAACGGAGAGGGGGTGCTACCAGTAGCACCATTTTTAAAAACGAGGTAAAAAATTGGACCCCCCAAAAAACGAGAACTCTGGAGAGTTCTCGTTAAGTTGGTAACTATGTTAAAGTTCGAGTACTTCCATGAGAAGCTGACTTGGTGAAGAATACCTCTCTAGTTGTGAGGGAGTGTTGATGAATACAACCAAGTCAAAGTTCAAGTACGTCCGTGCAAGACTTGGCCTACTGGAGAATTCCTCCGTAGCTGAGAGGGAGTGTTGATGATTACAGTTGCGTGAGACATCCTCCGGGACATAGAATGATTGAGTCGACCTGAGAGAGAGCCCATGAGTTGGGTGTGTGGTTCCTATCTGAGACATAATTGGAACGTAGTGATGGCCTCCTCCTTACAGAGAGTTGAGAAGAACTCCGGATGATTCTCCTATGTAACACAATGAGAAAGGAGATCTGCTGAGTTGGACGTGCCTGTGTCTAAGCACAAGGTGAATGTGTGAATTCCCATGAGTTGGGTGCATCGTTATGAGACAGAGATGAAGACAATGTATTAGCCTCATATGAGCAGAGATTTGAGATGATGAACTCCAGATGACTCTCATGTGTAATGCAGTGGGAAAGAAGATCTGCTAAGTTGGATGTGCCTGTGGATGAGCACATGTGAACGTGATCCTAGTGGCTGAGCACTAGTGAGTTTGGTTCTCCTGTGAGACGTAGTGAGATAGAGATATGGACATCCCTATAGATGTGCCTGCAGTGGCTGAGTACTAGTGGGTGTATGAGATCCCTTGTTATATTGTTCAAGAGTCAGACTTACGTGTAACCTTTTTTGTAATGTAAAGGGTACAGGTCGGCCCCACCTTAATGTAAAATATAATTAATCTAAAATATAATTAATATGGTAATTATTAATTATATTTTGAATTATTGAGGTCGGGCCTATTGTGCCAATAGACACATCATTTGATGTTATAAGTCTTATATAAATAAAGGTGAATCCCCATTGAGGAAACAAACTTATCATTGTGTCATCTCATGATTTCAGAAGTTGTGGTTTGAAATTATGAGAATTACAACACCCTCTTGTGTGCTAGGTTTGGTGATGGTGTGGGAGGTATTTCTCTTGAGGAATATAACAAATAATTGGCTGGGTTTTCTTCCCTTGTTGAGAAGGGTTTCCAAGGATACTTCTTGTGTTATTGTGCATGGTTATTATTCTTGTGATCTTGGTTTGCTGTAGTAGTTATGGTTCAAGTAATAGTTAAACATAAAATTTAAAAAGGATACATGAGCCATAACTCATTGAAAAATCAACAAGAACTAGGTAAAAGTGAGCACAACCATTTCCACTTTTGTTTTTTTACTCAAGTTAACTTTGGAGCTCATTTTTGAAAATTATCCCTTCCTCGTAGCTTCCTAAGCTCTAAGATATGATAGTCATCCTCATTGAGAAATGATCCCTTCCCTTGAGTGCATTTCCCTGTCTTTCCATCGATGCCTTAGCCTGAAACCAATTAATCCATCCAAGTACTAATGCATTCATTGAGACATGAGCCTTTCCCTTGAGTGCATTTCCTTGTCTTTCCATCAATGCCTTAGCCTGAAACAAATTGATCCATCCAAGTACCAATGCATGTGCAACATTATCATCATAAATCAATAACATGAAGTACATCGATAGACATGTTAAGCAACAAATGTATCCCATATCAACAACATTATCATAATGACTATTCATGCTAAATTTTCATCAAGGATCATCAATTTTATGCCAAAAAATTTAATGCTAAATAACACATCGATAAGAAAACATCAGTGTTCATAAAAAACTAGGAAACCACATAGATGTCTAGGGATAACATACTGAACCATCAATAAAAAAAACAAGGGGGTGGTGAGCTTAGAACACCATCTCCTAATAGTGAGAAAAAAATTCCTCAAACTAACATTGGGGTGTTACAATCCTACCCCACTAATAAGGGCTAGGAAATGGAGCCATATCATCATCAAACATATGATGATAAAACTTTTTTATTTTTGATTCCATCTCTCATGTGTCGTCGTTTCTTGTGTAGTGATGCTAATGGACCTTGACCTGATTTATTACTCTTTTATGCATGTGTTGTTTCTTATTGCTGATGGTCGCTAGGGGTTCAATGAGGAATTCTTTGGTTTCCTTCATATGTTAAACATCAATTTTGAACACAAGTAAGGTTAGGTACACATTTCTTAAACAAAGATATATGAAAAACATCATGAATTTTCACATGTAGTGGTAAGGCCAGTTTGTAAGCCATGGCACCCATTTGTGCCTAGATCTCAAAAGGTCTAAAATATTTAGGTGCGAGCTTCTCCTGTTTTCCCATGCCCAAGTAACTTATTTTTGGCTTAACTCTAAGAAAAACCTAATCTCCAACCTTAAAACTTCATTATGATCTTCTTTTGTTTGCATAGTTCTTTTGTCGGTTATGAACGATTTTCAAATTATGCTCTTGATTCACTGTATTTTCCATTTCTTCTAGAGAATCCTACTCTTGAATAAGTTGTGCTTCAAGATTATCCCAAATCATAGGGGAGTTTCACTTCTATTCGTATAAGGCTTCAACAAACTCTTTTTGATAGAGTGATAATATCCATTATTGTTGGCAAATTCCACTAGAGTTAGGTAGTCTTCCCAAATTCTTGGTTTATTCATTACATACATCCTAAGCATGCCTTCCAAACTTTTATTGACTCTTTTTGTCTACCCATCTATCTCTAGATGGTAGGCAATACTAAAACTTAGTTTCGCATGTAACATGAACAAAATTTTCCAAAACTTGAAAGTAAACTTTGAATCGTGATTTGTTTATATTACTTTCGGTACACCATGCAATCTCACTTCTTATCGGATGAAAATGTGGCCTGTATCACATGCCCAATGAGTAGAGTTTACTGGAATGAAGTGAACTACCTTTTCCAATTGGTCAACTACCACCAATATCAAGTCATTACCTTTGGAGGTGCTTGGTAATCTTGAGATGAAACCCATAGATATTTCTTTCCATTTCCAAGATGGTATATTTATGGGATTCAATTTTCCCAGTGGGATGTTGATGTTTCAATTTTATTTGCATACATTCAAAACATTGGGCCACATATGTGGTAGTGCCCGATTTCAAACTAGACAAGTAGTATATTTGATTCATACTTTGATATTTCTTTTTATACATTGGGTGTCTAGAGTAAGGAGCATGCCGTGCTTCATGGAATACTAGCCTTCTTAGGTTCTTGTGATCTAATACATAAAATTTGTTCCTTGAAAGAAATACCCCATCTTCAATTAGATGATAATCATCATTCTTTCTGACTTCCTTCATAATAATACCTAACATACTTCTTGATACCATTTATCTTCCTTGGACTACATCTTGATTACTACTCTTAAGTTTGATTGGGCTTGAGATATTGCACCTATATGTCATCTTCGGCTTAAGGCATCAAGGCATCAACCATTAGATTCCCCTTTCCTTTATATGTAGTAATCCATATTCATAGTTTCTAAAAAACTCCACCCAATGCCATTTCATGGTGTTCAATTGCGGTTGAATCTGCAAGTACTTCAAACTTTCATAATCTATTTGTAGTTGATTTTTTTTTTCCGATTAAGTAATGATACCATGCCTTCAAAGCATGGACAATGGAAATAAGTTCTATTCATGGACATTCAACTTCCTTTAGGCATAGATTACTATTATTCCTTATTTCGTTAACACTTCCTCGATGCCTTCCTTACTTGCATAAGTGCATATCAATAAATCCTAGTCAAAATATGTTGATGTTTCAACGTCAATAAGACATTATCCTTGATTGGTCATGCTAATTTGACCAAGGGAGAGTGATACATTCACTCACAGGGCCATTCTTATTTGGCTAGTGGTGAATGACCAAGGATGTTGATGTTTCTCTAGCTAGCAACATCGGGAAGACATTCTCCCAGATTGGTCATGCTAATTTGACCAAGGGAAAATGATACATTCACTCCCGGGGCAATGCTGATTTGGCTAGTGGTGAATGGCCCAGGTGTAGTCTTTCTCCTAGTATTCATGCTGATTTGACAAGGATTGATAAAGACTCAAGATTCTCTCACATTGCATGCTCCAGGGTGGAGTGATCTATTTTTTATAGCGCAGGTTTGACTTGTTTACAAGTCTAGTCTAATGTTGAAGATGTAGGCTCAAGAGACCTCTTGTGATGAAGGTATTCTCAGTGAATATACTCAACATTAGAGACCTATATTAACTAGAAGTGCATGTGAGGAGATGATACATCAACAAGTCTCATGAATGACTTTTCTAGTGAAGAAGAAGTGCCAAGAAGACAAGACAAACCATTAAAGAAACCTCAAAAAACATTAAATGAAATATTGAAGGAAAAAGGAAAAGTCGACCCCATAAGAAAATTGAAGGTGACTCAATCTATATAAATGCTTGATCATTTGATTTATACATCTCTCACAAGATCTTCTAAAAATCTGTGCAAGTCTGAGTTGTAGTTTGCTATCCAGTTTCAGTTGCTAATTGTCAGTTGCCAATTTCTCTATTTTGAGGTGCACTATCCTTTTGGTGATCTTTTGGTGGTGCACTATCTCTATCTAGGGTTCACTACCTTTAAGGGATATTCCTCATACAAGGGATAACTTCTTTATGTGATGGGTTTTTTCATTTTATGGTGATGTGCTTTCTGGCTTGAATTATTCTTAAGAAAATTTGTTGGGTTTTCTCCCAAGGTTGGTTTCCCATGATAAAATCTCGTGTATACTGTGCATGGCTATCTTTCTATGATTCTATTGTTTTCGCTGCAATTTTATTTTGGTTGATATTTTCATTGTGTAATTATTCTATGATAACAATGACATAAAATTATGATTGAAATAATAAGGAAATAATGATTAGATCTAAAAATTGAAAATTCAACATGGTATCAAGTCTTTCTTAAGATTTGTCACTACACAGTCTCAGATATGCCGCTGCACGAGACTTTCTCTAAAGAATGTTGGGTATTTATTGGACAATATTGGGACTATTTTTTTTTGTAGATCAACTCGCCTTTCCCTAACACATTTATTGGTTCTCTCAGATTGATATTTGGTCAAATTTGAAATTTTAGGTTTTTTAGGCTCGTTGACATTCTTCAGGTTGTTCTTGTATTTTTTTTGGCTCTTTTTTTGGGCAGGTTACCATGGAGGAATAATTGGCCACAACACTAGAAAAGTGTTGTTCTTGTATTTTGTTTTGTCTCTTATTATGGGCAGGTTACTGTGGAAGAATAAGAGGCCTGATATGGCATTTCCCAGCCATGAAGAGAGGTCATTGAGCCTAAAATTTATACAATATATTTCTTGTTTGGGTAGGGACCTTGATGGAGCATGCCTAGGAAGGTCACAGGCCTTTGGGACATTATTATGGAAATTTGCAACAATCTACAAGGCTGGAACAATGCCATTGAAGGATGATAGGTGGGAAACAACAAGGGAAGAGACAACAGGTCTAAGGAGTAGACATTAGACAATAGTATTGTTTATTAAGGAAGAACCTACTCTCTATCTCAACGTTAGAGGATAGAGGTTACAAATTTGCATTTGTGGATGGTTAGGTTCTTGTATGGCCTAAGGGCTCGAGCATAGACTCAACAAGAGTGATTGGTGTTCAAGAGGGAGAACCATACAGATTATGAGGATGTCCAACCCAGACATTGGTACACGATAGTATTAGTTTATGTGAGTTATGGCATCAAATACTTTCTCACCTGCATTACAAGGATTTTCTAGTATTAAGAAGAATTATTACAGGTATTCCAGAGCTCCAGGTAGAGCATGAGGGTGTTTGCAGGGGATGTACACTTGGAAATAATACCAATGGACCTTATCCAAGTAGTGATAGTAGATCCAAATAGATATTGGATCTAGTGCATCCAAATGTATGAAAACCGATGAAAATATCATCCTTAGGTGTCTTCTTGTACTATGCGTTATTCATTGATGATTTCTCCTAGAATACATGGATCCACTTCATGAAGACAAAGGATGGAGTTTTTAACAGGTTCCAGGAGTTAAAGGCTCAGACAGAGAACTTCACAGGGAATAAGATAAGGGTTTTAAGGACATATACTAGAGGAGAGTATACTTCCAATGACTTTAGTGATTTCTGCAAGGAAGCAAGGATCAAGAGGGAGTTGACAGTTCCTTACAACCTTCAACAAAATGGTGTTGCAGAAAGCAAGAACCGGTCCATTTTGGAGGCTGTCAAGGAAATGATTCATGAACATAATCTACCCATGTTCTTATGGGCAGAGGAATCCAACACAATAGTTTATGTTCAGAACAAGATTCCTCACCGGATATTGGGAGATAAGAGTACCAAGGAGGCATTCATAGGAGTGAAGCCAAAGGTCAACCATTTGAGGATCTTTGGTTGTCCACTATACATCCATGTACCCAAGGAGAAGAGGACGAAGTTAGAACCTTCTGGAAAGAATGGTACTTTCGTGGGATACAACAAGACTTTGAAGGCCTACAAGATCTACATCTCAGAACAACATCAGAATGAGGTTAGTCGAGATGTTAATTTTGATGAAGAGGTAGCCTTCAGAAGGTCCAAAGAATATCATATGGAGATTGATAGTGAGGAGTAGGAGGCTCCAAAGGATAAGTGTATATATCCATGTAGTACAGTAGTTCATCATTCAGACTATCAAGAGGAGTTAGTAGAGCCAACAAAGCCAATGTATCTACCGAGAGATGTTGTAGTGACCAGGAAGAGGCCAACATGGCTTCATGACACTTTGTAGGATGTAGAGGGGCATGAAACTACCAGTGATAATTTTAGGGAGAGAAAAAAACCTCAAAGGTTCTCAAGTTATATGGAATTGATGAGTCACATCATTTATTTTGAACCTTCCAGTTATGAGGAGGCATCATGCCAACATGTTTGGAAGGATTCCATGATGGAAGTGTTAATATTATGGTAGCTACGGGAGGTATTTACCCCCACGTGTGAACCTGATGAGAATAGAAGACTTTGGGAAGCAAGAGAAACCCTAATGAGTTGGATAATAACCCTAGAAGCCTTGTCGGCTCAAGAAGATAATTTATATTAGGATATTAACCTCCAAGAGAAGAAGTCGGCCATAAATTATAATAATATACTGAACAGACACTTATCCAGAAGGAGAAGTCAGCCCCAACAAAACTGGTAGAACTACTATAAATACAGGGTGCCAGTTCTCATTTGTCACATCTCAGAATTGTAGTTCTGCAGTTTGGTGCGCACTGCAGTTGCAGTCTGGTGCACAGGTTTGGAGGAAGAGCTGGTCCAGCTGCAACAACAACAAGTTCTCAGTTTTGGCTTGAATATCTCTTGGCTAGGGTTTGGACTATCTGATCATCTTTTTGTGATGCGCTATCCTTAGGGAATGATGCGCTACTCTTTGTTTGGCTATCTAGCCTAGGGTTTTCTCTCGGAGGAATTCTCAGTCAAGGTTAAGGTGCTCGGAGGGAGGCTTCGACCTATGGTTGGGTGACGAAGGTATCGTCAATGGTAAAACGAACACACCATATTCTATATTCTAACAGGTTATGGTCCCACACCCCTTCAGTCAGCCTAAAACGCTAGAAGGAAACATAGCCGCTAGACACTGAGCTCGTTGAGGAACTGTCGCTAGGGTTACTAGCAGGAGCAATTTCCAAAAGCACTGGAACTAGGGTTACTAGCAGAAGCAGTTGCAGAAACCCTAAACCTCTTGTTGAGGAACCTTAAGTGATGATATTGACCTAATCTATGGATAGATCAGTTCACCCTATCCCAACGCATCTCCTGGTACTCTCAGAAGGCCAAGACGTGAAGTTTGGATTTCTGGTCAAATCTAGGGTTTGACCAAGTCAAGCAAGCCATGACGAACTCTATGAAGTCTAAGAACAAGCTAGATGGACCCTCTAACTTCAGAGCATGGAAGACAAGGATTGACCTCATCCTTGCTAAGAATAAAGTGCTGGATATTGTGAANTGTGGAAGCTATTGCAAGATAAGACGAATCAATCATGAAGAGACTTAGAAGTCAGACATCAAGAGGAATTGGAGAAAGACTTATGACGACAACTAAGATGGAAGCATGGACTCTGTTAGACAAAGAAAGCCAATTATATATTACAGAAGACAATAAGGATGCAGATGGAAGTATGGACTCTATTAGACTGAGGGAGCCGATTATATACACTCTTACATGAAGCAAGGATTAGGAGGGAGGTAATCCTATGATCCATTGAAGATGATGAAATGTATATATCCATGGTAGCAGCCATGAAAGACAGTACGTGTTTAGCTCAACCGCAGAAGGAGACCTCTTCAAAGAAAATCCTTAAAGCATTCCTGTTTGTCCATCCAGATCCATGATCCTATGATGAAAGGAAGAAGTGGAATCTCTAGGGCATGGAATGTATAAGAAACTCCATGGATCCAAAAGTAAAAGAAAAACATGAAGATTCCAAGAAAGAAACAGAAACCAGAACAACCAGTCATTATATCAAAGAATCACAAGATTACCAGCCTGATATGAACTCACTAAAAGCAATCAAGCAAAAGAACTGAAAGTCATGATGAAGAACAGTGTATGGAAAACTTATGAAAGCATTGCAAGATCCAGAACTAGAGGTTCTCCCAGATGGAGGGAGAAGACTATGATGATTACTTGTTCCAGTACACTAGACATATCACTGCATGAGTCATTATATCATCCACAACATCCATGATTCAAAATTCTACATCAGACGAATGCAAAGAATGTTCTCCAGAGAAATTGAATAAAGAGCATACGGAGAGAAATCTCAAGACTTTGAAGCATACAAGAAAGAGACTCCTGTATGCAGATAAGAAGAAGACAACTTGGCGGAGAACCTCCAGTGCACAACAGAAGCGTGGTGAATATTTCCTATAACATCAAGATGACTACTCAGAAGATCAGATCTCACGATGACATAAGAAGTACCACATGGATATGTTCCAGTTCTCCAACTATGATATACTCTATTGTTCAGATCTACATGAAGCCTTCACAGTGTTCCAGACTACAGTACACGCATTACATTATCCATGATAAAGTCTAGAAGGGAGAAAATGGTTTCTCCAATACATATCTCCACAGATGAGCATATAAGCATACATTTTGGTAAAGCCTCTATTCAAGATGAAAGAACTTTCATACTCAAGATAGAGCTCGTGGAAATAAATCTCTTAGATGGAAGGGAAGAATCTCCAAACTAGAAGAAGGTACGCAAAAAATTATTTTGTGATTTAAATAACTCTCTAGTTAGGAGGGAGCACTGAAAACATTATTTATTTTTATAATTGAAAATTAGTCCAGATTGGACAGTTTCTTTCCTGTTCGGAAAGTGGATTAAGATTTCTGACGGACAGTGACTTCCTGTTGTAGTTAACATGGGAGGCAGACTGATTGCTGATGTATCATAGACAACTACTTCCCATTGTGGTTAACATGGGGAGTGGTCTAGGACAATCATTCTTCTTGGCAGTCACTCTGAGTAGTGGTCAAGTAGAATGGTTCGCCTCGCTAGACAGTCATTCTTTCGAAGTTCACAGTTGTGAGAAATTTTGAAGAATGGTCCATTTTGGAGGTTGATGCAGGACAAACATTCCTTCGGGAAGACTCATTCTCTCTAGGTTACACTTTGTTTAGTGTCGGAGGAATGGCCCAGGGTGGGGAATTGTCCAGACAGTTATTCCTCGAGGGCAGACTCATTCTCTCCAGGTTACACTTTGTTTAGTGTCGGAGGAATGGCCCAGGGTGGGGAATAGTCCAGGCTCAACAATCAGGGACAATAATTCCTTAGGGCAGACTCATTCTCTCCAGGTTACACTTTGTTTAGTGTCGGAGGAATGGCCCAGGATAAGGAATGGTCCAAACATTTCTTAGGGTTTATACATTCTGTCCAGGGTGCACTTTAATTAGTGTCAGAAGAATGGCCCAGGGTGAGAAATGGTCCAGGCTCAGAAATCATAAATAATCTTTCTTCCTTGTTTGTGAAGAATAGGGAAGATAGCCCATTGCTGATGAGGGTAGATATTCTTTTAGATCTCACAAACATGAGTGGAAGATCTGCCCAGAGGATTCAATTTATCTTTAACAATATTTTCTATGCAGGATGGCATCAGATGATTGTTATGGAGACTACCTGTCTCCAGACAGTAGAGATATACTACTGTGGTGGATATGTTCCACTGTTCGTGAGGCATACATTCTTTCAGATCTCACATATGTAAGTGGAAGATTGTCCCAGATGATTAAGTTTTTATCATAACATTGTTTCTATGCAGGATGCTCTCAGATGTTTGTTATGAAGACTGTATGATAGTAGATGAGGACTACTATGGTGAATATGTTTCACCGTTCGCAACCATATGTTGCTGATCAAGTACTTATGTATTACTTGAGGTGGTAGTGAACCACTAGATTGTAGTTATGTACTACTATGAATAGACACAAGTGTGTTCTATCCTTGTTCTAATTGACTTGAAGACTATCAATAGTTTATTGGAGATAATGATCATTCAGATGAATGATGAACAAAGATTTTCCAGATGGAAAACAGTTCAGAGATTTTTTCTCTTGTATCACTCCATGGTGAGAGTGACTTATCCAACATCATATCTAATTACTCAGATGAAGTATGGTTTCGAGAATTGATGCAGCTGATGGTGATGGTGATGCTCATGANTCCAGGTTACACTTTGTTTAGTGTCGGAGGAATGGCCCAGGGTGGGGAATAGTCCAGGCTCAACAATCAGGGACAATAATTCCTTAGGGCAGACTCATTCTCTCCAGGTTACACTTTGTTTAGTGTCGGAGGAATGGCCCAGGATAAGGAATGGTCCAAACATTTCTTAGGGTTTATACATTCTGTCCAGGGTGCACTTTAATTAGTGTCAGAAGAATGGCCCAGGGTGAGAAATGGTCCAGGCTCAGAAATCATAAATAATCTTTCTTCCTTGTTTGTGAAGAATAGGGAAGATAGCCCATTGCTGATGAGGGTAGATATTCTTTTAGATCTCACAAACATGAGTGGAAGATCTGCCCAGAGGATTCAATTTATCTTTAACAATATTTTCTATGCAGGATGGCATCAGATGATTGTTATGGAGACTACCTGTCTCCAGACAGTAGAGATATACTACTGTGGTGGATATGTTCCACTGTTCGTGAGGCATACATTCTTTCAGATCTCACATATGTAAGTGGAAGATTGTCCCAGATGATTAAGTTTTTATCATAACATTGTTTCTATGCAGGATGCTCTCAGATGTTTGTTATGAAGACTGTATGATAGTAGATGAGGACTACTATGGTGAATATGTTTCACCGTTCGCAACCATATGTTGCTGATCAAGTACTTATGTATTACTTGAGGTGGTAGTGAACCACTAGATTGTAGTTATGTACTACTATGAATAGACACAAGTGTGTTCTATCCTTGTTCTAATTGACTTGAAGACTATCAATAGTTTATTGGAGATAATGATCATTCAGATGAATGATGAACAAAGATTTTCCAGATGGAAAACAGTTCAGAGATTTTTTCTCTTGTATCACTCCATGGTGAGAGTGACTTATCCAACATCATATCTAATTACTCAGATGAAGTATGGTTTCGAGAATTGATGCAGCTGATGGTGATGGTGATGCTCATGATCTAGTCATGAAACAATCTAGATGACTATATTGATTCTACCGGGTAAATGGTATGTTTTTGTGCTCAAGTCCATTACCTGTAAATACCTCTCTAGATAGGAGGGAGTGTTAATATTATGGTAGCTGTGGGAGGTATTTACCCCCACGTGTAAACCTGACGAGAATAAAAGACTCTAGGAAGCAAGAGAAACGCTAATGAGTTGGTTAATAACCCTAGAAGCCTTGTCGGCTCAAGAAGATAATTTATATTAGGCTATCAGCCTCCAAGAGAAGAAGTCGGCCAGAAATTATAATAATATACTGAACAGACACTTATCCAGAAGGAGAAGTCGGCCCCAACAAAACTGGCATAACTACTATAAATACAGGGCGCCAGTTCTCATTTGTCACATCTCGAAATTGCAGTTCTGCAGTTTGGTGCACACTGGAGTTGCAGTCTGGTGCGCAGGTTTGGAGGAAGAGATGGTGCATCTACAACAACAACAAGTTCTCAGTTTTGGCTTGAATATCTCTTGGCTAGGGTTTGGAATATCTGATCATCTTTTTGTGATGCGCTATCCATAGGGAATGATGAGCTACTCTTTGTTTGGCTATCTATCCTAGGGTTTGCTTCCGGAGGAATTCTCAGTCAAGGTTAAGGTGCTCGGAGGGAGGCTTTAGCCTATGGTTGGGTGACGAAGGTATCGTTAATGGTAAAATGAGCACACCATCTTCTATATTCTAACAGGAAGAGTATTATTCCATCATGAAGAATGATGTGTGGGAGACAGTTCCAAGATCAGAGGGGAATTCAATAGTGAATTCCAAGTGGATATATAAGATCAAACATGCAAGAGATGGCATCATCGAGAAGTACAAAGAGAGGTTTCTGGCAAGAGGATTTTCTTAGAAAGAGGGAGTGGACTATGAGGAGACTTTTGCTTCAGTCGCCAGGTATACTTCCACCAAGACTATTATTTCCCTTACTTTAATAATGGGTTGGAGATTACATCAGATGGATGTGAAGATCACATTACTCAACGATGTGATTGAGGAAGAAGTGTACATAGAGAAACCTCAGGGCTTTGTGATACATGGGAATGATTCTTATGTTTTCATATTAAGGAAGGATTTGTATGGACTCAAGCAGGAACCCAGAGCATGGTACTCCATAATTGATGGATACTTGATGAGTTTGGGCTTCACCAAGAGTGATGTAGATCCAAAACTTTACTACAAGGTTGTTTATGGTGATTCATTGATCTTAGTGTTGTATGTTGATGATATGTTCCTTGTGGGGGCAAAGAGACTCATTTTCGGGTGCAAGAGGGAGTTATCCTTAGAGTTCAAAATGAAGGATCTTGGCTTGATGCATTATTTATTAGGATTGGAGGTGTGGCAGAAACCAGGTGAGATATTCCTTGGACAAGGGAAGCACACAGTTGATATCTTGAGCAAATTTGGTATGATGGGTTGCAAGTCCATGGATACACCCATGATGACAAATCTAAAGAATCTGAGTGATTCCACTTTAGGTTCATATTTGGTGGATCCCACTATGTACATGTAATTGATTGGATACTTGATATACCTGGTTAACATCAGGCCAGATATTTTCTTTGCAGTGAGCACCTTGAAACAGTTTATGGTTGAGCCGAGGAACGTGCATTGGGTTGAAATAAAGCATGTGTTGAGGTACCCGCGTGGTACAATTGGATATGATCTGAGATATGTCTCAGGTGGTGAAGTGAGGCCGCATGGATACACTAATTATAATTGGGCAGGGAGTGCAATGGACAAAAAGAGCACCTCGAGGTGTTGCTTTGGTTTAGGATCAACTATGATATCCTGGTTTAGAAGGAAGAAAATTTTTGTAACACTCAATACAATAGAAGTGGAGTATATCACAACTAGTGTTGCAAGTCATGAAGCATTATCACTTCAAAATATTCTTGAAAGACTATTTAATCAAGATCTAGAGACGACCTTGATACATTGTGATAATCAAAGCTGTGTCAAGATTTCATAAAATCCAATATTTCATAACAGGTCGAAGCACATTGATATCAAATATCACTTCATCCGAGACATGGTACATAAGGGAGAAGTAAAGATCCAATACATATCCACAAATGAGTATATTACAGACATTCTCACCAAGCATCTATCTAGGGAGAAGTTTGTATACTTCAGAGACAATCTTGGTGTGATGTATAATTTCTCTTTGACTAAGAGGGAGTGTTGATGTTTCAACATCAGGCATACATTCTCCCATATTGGTCATGCTGATTTGACCAAGGGAGAATGATACATTCACTCATGGGGCCATGCTTATTTTTTTAGTGGTGAATGTCCCACGATGTTAATGTTTCTCCAGCTAGCAACATCATGAAATCATTCTCTCAGATTGGTCATGCTAATTTGACCAAGGGAGAATGATACATTCACTCACAGGGCCATGTTGATTTGGATAGTGGTGAATGACCTAGGTGTATTATTTATCCTAGTAGTCATGCTGATTTGACAAGGAGTGATAAAGACTCGAGATGCTCTCACATTTCCTGCTCCATAGTGGAGTGATCTATTTTTTATAGATCTAGTTTGACTTGTTTACAAGTATATTCTAATGTTGAATATGTAGGCTCAAGTGACCTCTTGTGATGAGGGGATTCTTGGTGAATATACTCAACATTAGATCCCTATATTAATTAGAAATGCATGTGAGGAGATGATACATCAACAAGGCTCATGAAAAACTTTTCTAGTGAAGAAGAAATGCCAAGAAGACACAAACCATTAAAGAAACCCAACAAAGAATTAAATGAAATATTGAAGGCAAAAGGACAAGTCGACCCCACAAGTAAATTGAAGCTGACTCATTCTATATAAATAAGAGGCTTGACAATTCCAATATTATGTTCCCAAGAAATTGAATATCCTTGAAGAAATCACTCTTAATTTAGCATAAAAATAGTGCTCTTGCAACTTCTGTAGAACTAATTGAATGTGCTCTTGAGGTTCCTCCTCATTCTTAGAATAAAACAAGATGTCATCAATGAATACTAGCAAAAACTTGTCAAGATGTTTTCAAAACACATTATTCATCAAACTCATGGATATTGCTAGGGTATTTGTCAATTCAAAAGGTAAGACTAATAAATCATAATGTCCATATCACGTTTTGAAGGAAGTCTTTATTATATTTAGCTTCATAAACTCTAATTTAGTGATAAATATTGATCTTAAATCCAATTTAGAAAGTACCTTTGCTCCATTGAGCTAATCAAATAGTTCGTTAATCCCAGGTAGAGGATATTTGTTCGTGATGGTTACTTTATTCAACATTTTTTAATTGATGGACATCATGAATGTTCCATCTTTTTTCTTGACAAAGAACATGAGTTCTCCCCAAGGAAAGACACTCATGTGTATGAATATTTTATCCAACAATTCTTGTAACTACATATTTAATTCACACAATTCATTAGTTCTCAATCAGCAGGGTGCCCACTAGGGGAACTTTGAGGTACAAAATGGGCCTCGAAACAAAAAAATGTAGTATCAATATCAACTTTAAAAGAACCAATAAGATTCAATATGACAATGTCAATCATAAGGGTAAATAGTTTTGGAGGGAAAAAAAACTACATTTTTTTTCTCGTATTTTCAACTTATCTTTTTATAGGTTTACTCAAATTTCAAGTGTAGGAACTCGTTGGATGCATAATTAAATTACAGATCGAAAGAGTACCCACTATGCATTCTTTTGATAGACCCACAGTGAGATACACTAGAAATACATGAAAACATTGTGTTTCTTTTCAAGAAACATGTTTAAACACATTTTTTCATGTATTTCCATTGTATCTCACCGTGAGTCTATCAAAAGCATGGATAGTGGATACTCATTGGATGGGGAATTTATTTCCACATCCAATGAGTGTCTACACTTGAAATTTGAGTAAACCTATAAGGAGATAAGTCGAAACTACGAGAAAAAAGGTAGTTTTTTTTTTTCTTTCCCTTGACAATTCACATCTCTTGTTTTATTATTTTCCTTAGAAGGCCCATTTTAGACCTCAATATTCCCCTAATGATTTGATATAGGGGTGTCTCCAAGCATGAGATATATATTATAATTCAATTTTCTAATTGGTGGAAACCCCAGTAACTCTTCATGAAATACATCCAATTTTATTTTATTTTATTTATTATTTATTTATTATTATTATGGGCACTTGTCTTGCTTCTATGCTTTCTTTTTCTACAAATTTACTGACATGAATGAGATATCCCTTACATCCCTTGTGAAAATTTCACTTGGACTACATAGCTAAGCTCTGCTTCACTGTTATTGGTGTCTTTTCTCCTCTAATGCTTCTAATCACTCCCTTGTTGTCCATACATCTAATCTTCTTTTCATAATAGTCTACCTTATCATTGTGGAGTTCTATACAATCTTGTCATATTATTCCATCATAAAATCCAAAGGTAAACTCATGGAAGCATGTTCCATTACTCCATCCTCCAAGTCTACCATGTATCCATCAATTACTAGGTTGATCCATTTCTTAGTACGATTTTCCATATGTACTTTCCAAGGGTCCTCGAGATTTTCAATGCTTAGCTTACATTTGGCTACTATTGTAGTGGATATGAAACTGTGGGTACTCGTATTAATCAAGAAAGTGAAGGGTTGGTTGAAAATTATACTTATAGCATCAATGAGGGAGGTCTAATATTTTTTTTGTCGATTGTCCACTACTACATAAATCCTTCCTCTTACATCTCCCATAGAAACCTTGGGTCCCAAATGGTTCACAACTCCTTTGGTATGGTTCTTCCTTTTCAAGCATTGGTAGTATTTGTGCTCATGTCCGCAACATTCAAAGAATTTTACTATCAGGTTCACTGGTCCTGCATTCTCATAGGTTGTCTTCTTTCCTAGACTTAATTGGTGGTGTTGGATTAAAACTCCACTAATCATATTTTCTTCTCCAAGTCTTATGGTTATTGACCCTTTGATTCAACATTCTTCTTATTTCCTTCTTCTATCAGGCCTTAGCTCCACATATTCTTATCCTCTTCATTACCTCTTACATGGTTTCACTAAGTCCAATGGCATATTTTCCCAACTCTACAAATTTGCATGCATACTCTTCTTCTATCATAATTCCTTATTTGAGTGATAAATATTCATCTTCCTTCTTTCAGTAGTCAATGTCTCTAAGGTATTTTTCCTTAAAATGAGTCTTGAATTGATTCCAACTCATGTGCTTTTAATCCACTTTTTTCTTTTACATGAGATGATATCACCACATATTTGAATCATTGGTCAACTGGCAGCTGGAAAACTTAGTATTTTCCAAAGGGTTGAATTCATACATCACCATTTTCCTCTCAATGTTCACCAACCATGATTCAACCTCATTACCTCTTTTGACAGTCCCATTGAAAATGGGATCCTTTTGGTTTCTTAGTTTATAACCCAATTTGTGATACTTAATAGAATATTTATGTTTATATCTTCTTCCTTTGATTGTCTCTTACCTTGATTCGCTATCTTGGATCCAAAATAATTTAACATAACCTTGATTTCATAGAGGTATGAGGATTTCTCATTAACCTAACTTTTAAAACTCTGCACTTCCTTGACCAACTCCTCATGGCTCTAATAGTCACCAATAGGAGCATGATCTCAACTAATCCCTCTACTCATACTCCAAGTTCATGAACTAGAAGTGTCCATATCTGGTTCTGCATAAAATATAGGAAGGATCATAATCCATCAACAAGGGTTCTATGCCTCGGGTGAAAGTGTAAGACCATACTACATCTATTACATCTAAAAGCACTCCACCTAGGCTTTTCATACTTTCCATTGGTGTTGATTTAGTCTTTGTATTGGCCCACTTGTATTGCATTTGGATTAGAATGGGATAAACCTTGGCTCCTCAGACAACTCACATAATTATGACAAAAAAACAAAGGGTCTACATATCAAAAAGTTGCTTAGAACCTTATGTTGTTGAACCAACTTTTCCTCTAGGGTGCAGTTTTCTTATTGCTCAATCACTATATGATCCTTAAATATACTAGTTCCATTGGATTCCACTAGGGGTGTGTAAACCTTTCATTTACACATATATGAAAGTATGTCATCATAAAAATCACGTTCCATGACACAAATAATGCATGTATCCTGATGCAGATGATTAACAATAAAATAAATATTATGAAACTATCATTTATTTACAGTGACAATTAAAATCCTATGATAAAATCAAGCTAAATTAAATTAAGGAAAACTTCCATGACCATCTTGATTTGAAATAAAACTTAATGGAAAACTATAGAAAAATGAAATTCAATCTAGCACATGTTATATGATAATAAAACCTTTTTGAAATTAGCAATGATCAACTCTATGTATATAAAAAAATGACTAAATGCAATTTCCAGAATGGGATGAAAATTAAATTTCATAAGGAATGTCAATAGGTTAAAATTATGTGAAATAATGCCAATCAAGGAAATCACCATTATTTACAGGGTGAGTCAAAAGGCCCTGATTACCATAATTTGATTTCTAAATTAATGTATTTATTTGAACTAAGAATACAATGGACTATATTACTATCTTTTTCTTATGCATGTGTGTGTGTGTGCACATATGTTTTACACAACACACATTTATATATAATCAAAGTTGCCATTCATCCATATACTTCAATTTTACACACACACACACACACACACAAGTATATACTCATATGCATATAGGGAAATATAAAATTATCATATATACCTCGCATACTCATATTCACAATTTAACCATATGAAATTTCCACTAGGCATATATATAGGTCACCTCACATTTTATGTAGGTATGTTTTCCCACCTTGATTCATAGGTTTGATTATAGGTATGGGTTCATATCCATCGACCCAAACATATACATATTTATCCAACTATCTATGTTAGGGGAGGGTCTCTCTCTCTCTCTCTCTCTCTCTCACACACACACACACACACACACACACACACACACACACACGCACACACACACAAAACAAAACACACAAAAAAGAAATAAAAGAAATCAAAGATTTTAAAAAAGAAGAAGCAATGCAGTACTTTCCCAAGTCATACCACATAACACATAGAACTTGCCTTCCCATTTCATGATTTTGTTTCCATGATTTTGGGATGGGTCAAGGGTTTCCACTAGGAGTGAGGGTTAAGGATAGGCCAACACACATGTGGTTCTTCTATGGAACTTCATTTTTTGGGTTCGAAGAACGCATGCACATTCTTGTTGGGCATGGATATGAGGAAGACACATTGACCGAACTCATTTATTTCTACTCATAGGAGCACATGCACACTCTTAATGTAAAAAATAAAACATTTATTATCTAGCCCAAATAGTTTTATGAATAAAAGTGTAGAAGGGTTTGGGGACAACCAAGACCTAAGGGATTAATATTGAAAGTGCTTTGAGGCATAGAGAAGTGGTTATATAACTAACATGGAGGTGTAGCTTCTCTCCCTATTACCTGATGCAACTTCTCTCTCTCACATGTGTGGCCTCCCTTTCCTCACACATGTGATCTATCTCCTTTCTTAGAACATAAAATAGAAAACCAGAAACCCTAGGCCAGATTTCCTAGGTGCAAAAATTCCCTTGCTGAAATATCCATCCTCCTAGAACAAGTGTTTACTCACTTATGCCAACTCCATAATATCACAATCTCTCCTCTCCTTTTATAGGAGTCCAATGAGTGAGTTTAGGCACCCATTCTAAATTCAACAATTAATTAGAATATTTTAATCCTCTTTGTGGGTGTGCCACCCCTACACAAGCCCACAAATCTCATCAACTTTCCCATGAGGTCTGAGCCTCATTCCAAGGTCGATTTCACTGAAATGAAAGGTTTATCTAGTGCCAACAATGATTTATACATTCCCATACACCATGGAATCTTGTGGGAATAATACCTGAAGCTACGAAAATCAACACTCTCTCTTAGCGAGGGAGGTATTCTCCACCACTCATAACTTATTTTTGAAGTAGAAAAAATTCCCGTTCACTAGGGGTTTGGTGAGAATATATGCAATCTTCTTGTTTATGGAAATGTGTTAGAGCTTCATAGCTCCCTTCTTTACCCTATCTCTGATGAAGTGGTATCTGATATCAATGTGTTTTGACCTATCATGAAACACTAAATTTTCAGAGAGTTGGATACAACAATGATTTTCACATTCATCGGTAGGCTCCAACTTATAACCAAATAATCCTTTAAGAAGCTTGCAAAGCCAAATAGCCTCACAAATTGTCAAACTTGATGCCACACACAAACACCATAAGTGATCTTCCTTTCAAATGCACTACTTTCCCAATTTGAGTTTGAATATCCATGCAGCCTCACTCCATCACCTTCGACATATCTCAGACCAAATCCAAATGTACCTAGAAGGTACCTGAGCACATTTTTTTCTACTACCTAATGTACATGTCTTGTCTCAACCATGAATTGACTCAAGGTGTTGAAAACAAAAAAAAAAATATATGGCCTGGTATCAACCAGGTACATGAACGACCCAATCAACTTCCTGTACATCGTGGGATCCACCAAATCTAAATTTGAAGCCCCCAACATATTCATATTGGTGATCATAGGTGTGGACATGGAATCACATTCCATCATCTTGAATCTCTTCAGTATATCAACTGCATACTTCCCTTTCCCAAGGAAGATCTCACCTAGCTACTGCCACACCTCTAATCCCAAGAATTAATGCATCAATCCAATATCCTGCATCTCTAACTCTAAGGCCAATTCCTTTTTGCACCTGGTAATGAGATTCTCAACTCCTATGAGAAACAAATCATCAACATATAACACCAATATGAGAGGATCCTTACCAACCTGTAGGAGATATCGGTTGGGGTCTGCGTCACTCTTGGTGAATCCCAAGATCTACAAATACCCTTCGATCCTCAAGTACCATGCCCTAGGTTCCTTCTTAAGTCCATACAAATCCTTCTTCAACCTGCACACATGGGATTTCCTCCCATGTACCTCAAATCCTTGAGGTTGATCTATGTATACCTCCTCCTCAATTAAACAATAGAGAAATGTTGTCTTCACATCCATTTGATGGATCTTCACTTCATAACCGAAGCGAGAGAAATAATTGTCCTAATATAAGTATACCTATCCACTGGAGAAAATGTATCCTCATATTCCACTCCCTCTTTCTGGGAGAACCCTCTTTCCATGAACCTTGCCTTATACTTCTCGATACTACCATATAAAATATGATTGATCTTGTAGATCCACTTGGAAGTCACTACAGACTTCCCTTTTAGTCTCAGAATGATGTCCTACACATCATTCTTCATGATGGATTGGTACTCCCCCATCATGGAATCCTTCCAAACCTGTTGGCCTCCTACCTCCTAAAAAATGGAAGGCTCAGAATAAATGATGTTTCTCATATGAGCCACATAGCTGGAGAATCTTTGTGGAGGCCTACTCTCCTTGAAGGTTCCTTTGGGATATTTATGCCCCTCTACATCCTTCAAAGTATCTCAAAGCCATCTATGCCTCATGTTCTCATCACAAGGAGGATCCCTTGGATCCACAAACTCCTCTAAGTCCTCCTCATGATCTGAGGGTTTCTCCTCAGTATTGGATGGTCCTATACTTGTCTCAATATTTAGAGCGTCCTTCTCCTCACCACCTACTGTGGACTCATGAGACATTCTAAAGGCTAAGTCCTCATCAAACCTAACATCATGACTAACATCAACATATAAGTATCCTGGAATGTAGATATGGTAGGCCTTCAATGTATCATTGTATCCCACAAACATGCCCTTCTTCCCAGAAGGTTCCAACTTCATCCTTTTCTCCTTAGGAACATGGATGTAGGCTGAACAACCAAAGATCCTCAAATTCCCTATCTTTGGTCTCACTCCTATGAATGCCTCCTCAGGGGTATTGTCCTCCAAGATCCTATGAGGACTTATATTCTGAACATAAGCTGTAGAGTTTCATGCTTCTTCCCAAATCATCATGGGTAGATCCTGGTCATGTAACATTGCCCTGACCACCTTCACTATGCTCTAGTTCTTCCACTCTACAACCCCATTCTATTGTGGGTTGAAAAGAACTGTCAAATCCTTCTTAATACTTGCTTCCTTTAAGATGTTCTTGAACTCATTAGAGGTATACTCACCCCATTATCTGACCTCAAATCCTTGATCTTATTCCATGTCTGATTCTCCACCAGAGCATTGAACTCCCTGAATCGAATGGAGAATTTATCCTTGGTCTTAAAGAAGAAGATCCATGTCCTCTTGGAATAATAATCAATAAAGGTCACATAGTATTGGAAACCATTCGTAGATGGAAATTCCATCAGTTCACATATGCATGAATGTAATAGGTCTAGGATATCCTTGGACCTACTGTCATTGCTTGGAAAATAAACCTTGAAACTCTTTCCAAGTGCACAACCTTTGCATACTCCTTGGTGATCAATTCCAAACTTTGGAAGACCTGTAACCATCTTCCTTAATACTTGTATCACCTGGTGATGTAAGTGTCCCAATATTCTATGCCAAAGCTTGCATAGATTATCATTGTCATGTACCAGGGCCTGAGCTGGTTGACCAGTTAGCTTGTAAAGACTACCATCACGAGTACCAATGACTTTTGTTTAGTCAAGAATGAATCCCTTAGGCCAAGCAATAACCTTCTCATCTACGAATTCCACTGCATACCCATTATCCTCCATGGAAGAGATACAAAGTAAGTTATTCTTCAATTCAGGTACATAAACACTTCACTCATCTTGAGGGGCTTTCCAAACTTCAGTTGAAATGAAGTTGTTCCAACTTCCTTGACTGCATACTTGGAATTATCACCAAGTTCCACTTGCAAGAGTGAGTTTTCCTATGTCAAAATGGTGAGTGATTTCTATGATCTTTTCATATGATGAAAAGCTCCACTATCCACCAACAAAGTCTCGATGGTGACTTGCCTAAAACACAAAAAAATCTGCACAATTGTCTCTCAAAGGATGACTCCCTCTCTTTCCTGCAAACCTTAAGCTCTGAAACCATGCCAATTTTCACATGCATCTATGTGACTAATTTCATATTTGAAAATTTCTTCCTAGTGATTCAATAATAAACCCTAGCGATTATCACTGAAATTATGAAAGAAAATTTACAACAATGGAAACATTAATATCTGAGATAAATCATTTACACATTTGAGACACAAATTTT
The DNA here is from genome assembly GCA_010110895.2 of Picea sitchensis. Classification (NCBI taxonomy): domain Eukaryota; kingdom Viridiplantae; phylum Streptophyta; class Pinopsida; order Pinales; family Pinaceae; genus Picea; species Picea sitchensis. The sequence goes on from SNQJ01S0001546.1 coordinate 226,518, forward strand.
ATTTTCTGTAAATGTCAATTTCAGGAATTTTTTGAAGGAAAAAACCAACCTTCTTTAAAACCAGAAAAATCACCAAAACCAAGGACAAAACTTGTCCTCACCAATTAAAAAACTAATTAGCAACCAAACTCAAAAAAAATTCTGGAACCAACTTCTTGCAACCCTGTTGATGTTTCTTGGTCGTACTGCCGACATCACTTAGTCGTATGGAATTTTCCGTATGGTTCTGTAACATGTGCGACATGTTTGTCTTTATCACACGTGTGTTAGAAAAAAAGGATCGTGGAGCAATAAAATAAAAACAAATGCAGAAATAAAACAAAAAAGATACACAATACAATAGAGACACATATATACATGGTTCACCTAGTGTGGGATATGTCCACCAATTTTTTTTCCAGGTCCTTCCTTTTTATTATCCAACAAAATGAGGGGACACAAACTACAACACACCCATTGTAACTTCCTCTTTTTTATCTCATAGCCTCCTCTTTCAGAATACAATATTCACAATAATACACAGTCATAATACAATTCCCTCATAAAAGATGGTTTCCTTCTAGGGAAAAAAACCTAACATAACTTCTATCATTAGATCTGCAACCTTATTATGAACGGTCCAGATTTACTATGAAATTACAATATACATTTACAACACAATTTTTCCTTCGGGGGCCCAATTTCCCCCGGACCCCCCAATGTGGAGGGGTGTACAATACTCATGGGGTATAAATATAACTGAAAACAAAGAGATATGAAACATGAAGATAATCAGGCTCCAAAACCAACAATCTCCCACTTGGAGACTGATCACAACAACTCCACTGTTGTTGTACCTTCTGGACTATAGTCCACCTTGGACCTAAAAAATTTCTTATCTTCACCTTCATGCTTGAATACCAACTGAAACTAAGAAGGAACTCAATTTCTCCCTGGTTACTCCCTTTGTTAACATGTTTGCATGATTATGACTAGTGTGTATCTTTTCCAACTTCAAATGTCCATCTTCCAAGAAAGATCATATGAAATGGCACCTGAGCTGTACATGCTTAGTATTCGAATGGAAGGATGAGTTCTTTGGAAGATGAATGAAACTCTTTCTATCACAGTACAAACCGCTATTCTCTTGCTTCTTTCCCAATTCCTCCATAAACCTTTGTAACCAAATCATTTCTTTACTAGCATCTGTAGCAATAACATACTCTTCTTCTGTTGTTGAAAGTGAAACAACCTTTTGCAGTTTCAAAATCCAACTTATTGTTGTTCCACCTACAGTAAAAACATAACCTGTGGTGCTCCTCCTGCTATATTTATCACCTGCCATATCTGAATCAACATATCCCTGTAGAACGATGTCTCAACCTTCAAAACATAATGCATGAGTAGAAACACATCTCAAATACATGATATCCACTTTACTACCTCCCAAATTTCTTTACCTGGATTGTTCATATACCTACTCACAACTCCCACTACATGTGCAATATATGGTCTTGTGAAAACCGTCACATACATCAAGCTTCCAACTACTAATGAATAAGGGACCCTGGACATGTATTGTATCTCCTCCTGTGTCTTGGGACACATTTCGTTAGTTAATTTGAAATGGATGGCCAAAGGTGTACTAACTGGTTTTGCATTTTTCATTCTAAAACTCTCCAACACCTTCTCTATGTACTCACCCCGAGACAATGTCAATTTGCGATTTTTCCCGTCTCTTGTTATTCTCATACCAAGGATTTTCTTTGCAACACTCAAATCCTTTCATCGCAAATGAATTAACTAATTTATTCTTGAGCACATTTATATCCTGCATATTAGACCCTGCAACAAGCATGCCATCTACATACAATATCAACATAATATAGCTTCCATTTTCTAGCCTTTAAAAATAAACACAGTGATCAGAATGACATATATGTTGGGCCGGAGATATGGTCACTTTTATGACGGTTATTATACACTTTTTCCGCATGTACATATGTGTTTTTCATATTTTAAAGGAGCTTTTTGAAGAATTTCATGATAAAATAGTATGATCGACATAAGGTACATATAATTCATGTTTAATGACTGTATCAAGTATAATTAATCATGTTTTATGATTTCCAAGAGCTAATTCATGTTTTTCTGGTGTTACAGGGCAAAAACGCACTACGTTTCTAGTTCCAACACTTGATTTGGCACTCATTCCATCACTCGTTCCGACACTCGATCTGACACTCTGTCCAACACTGCGTATTGCACAAAAACGTAGGGTGACTTGGCGGTTAAGCTATTGGCATCCAGTGACGGGAAAATCGAGCACATGGGTTTTGTTTATCCTTGCCCCCTGTAGCTATTGAGCTCCCAACAACTCAGTTTCAGTTGTTCAAGAGGGCGATTATTGGTTCGCTCCATTTTATCAGTTAGGGCATCATTTATTGTAATTTGCCGAATTTAGAAGTGGTTCGACCCTCCTGGTGTCGACCACTTGGTCTGTAATCTTATAAATATCACTAGGATGGTCAAAAGATTGTTAACCAAGTAGAAGAACCAGTGTATTGGAGACAAACTCGTTTTTCTCTGTTTTGAGTTTTTACATTGCCAGAATTAAGCCAGAACTGCGTTTTCAAGTTTTAATGGTGAATTCATCTTGTTAAGCTCGTGGTGTGCTTTTAGGGAGTGACCACGATTTGCTGGGGGGCCCACTAGCAGTCTGGTAACTGTCTTCATGTTTGTTTATGCATTTCCTAATTTAATTGTTCTCTTTTATTTTCTGTACATGCATATTTTTATTGTGTTAACTAGTTTGCTGTAGCTTAATTGTTTTGACTCTTTTTTGCAGGTTAGGATGATGAGATGTGTTAACATGCATTGATTTTGTAGATTAGGAACAGACTTGCAAGTCTCTATACTAACCTCATGTGCATTTAGATGTTAGATCATGCTTGATTTATGATTTTATAGTCTAGTTTAAAACAAAGTTTAATTAGAATAGAACGGAGTTTGATTTGGGTTTTCTTTGACAAGGATTTGATGGATGGATAGAATTAATTCCATTTTTTAATTATAGCTTGCTTATTTTAGTTTTATATAGATCTCATTTAATTAGTTGTTGTTTAATGTAGATTCTTAATTTACTTTTCAATATCATAGTTTAAATGTTGTTTTTAATTATTTCCATATTGTAGTTTGAATGGTTAGAGTAGACATAGTATAGTTTTGTTTTACGCAATTTCCTTTCCTAGAATTAAAATTACATTTCTTAGTTAATGGTTGAATCTAGTTTTTCTTACATAGTATAGGAATCTAATGATGATCTCGTTATGTTGTTGATGGTTTATACATGCATATGTAGGGTATCTAACATTATTTTTGTCATGGCTAAATTCTCATTGGATTTTCTAATCCATACCTTTCATTTTGCCATTGAGATTAGTGTTTATCTTATACCATTGGAATTGTCCTTTGTTGTCAAGTGCCACTGAGATATTATCCGACACCGAAGACATTCACACAACCACCAACATTATATTTAAGTTAAAGGAGATAGTTTTCCTGCTTTTATAGATATAGTTTCTTGCTTTCATAGATTAGAATACAGTTTTATTGCTGCTGTAGGGTAGATAGACTTTGCTTTGATAGATTAGATAGTAGTTTGATTATTATAGATTAAGAATTAGCGGTATCCTTTCTTGCTTTCAATAAAATAGATTTCCTTTCATGCATTATAAATAGTTTTGCATTGAGCATTTAGTCCAGTTTCCTCTTAGATTTCCTTTCATGCATTAGAAATAGTTTTGCATTAGGCATTTAGTCCACTTGCCTCTTAGGCTAGATAGTTGTTCAATGAGAAGTTTTACTTTGATTGCTTGCAGTATTTATTTGCCTTTGCTTACTTGTCTTTTTATTTAGTAGGTTATTTAGGTGCCTTTGCTTACTTGTATTTTTCTTTAGTAGGTTAGTTAGGTGTCTTTTCTTGCTTGTCTATTTTCTTTAATAGGTTAGATAGGTGTCTTTGCTTACTTGTTTATTTAATTTCTTTCATAGGGTAGTTTCTTATTGAATGTAGGTTGGCAAGTTAAAATAGTTTTCTTTTGTCATTTGCTTATTGATATGCTTAGATAGTTGCTTATTTCTTATTGTTGAATTAGTTTTCTTTACATAGGGTTTTACTTTCTTTCTTAGGAACTATCCATCGACCCTTGGCCCAAAAGTACTTAGGTTACCTAGTTTCAAGTTGCTTAGTAGGGTTTGCTCATTAGATAGTTTTTCTTGAGTAGATTAGCCTTAGATAACTACCTTCATTAGTTAGACTAAATGCCTACCAACCCTTCTACTTTTGGCATATATTTTGCTACAAATCTAAGTTTACTTACCCCGTGTTGACAATTTAATTGAGGGTTTTTACTGTGTTTTTAGTGCATATAGAACACCCATCATTTTTGGCGCCATTGCCGGGGAGTTGTCTCAAGGTAAGAAGTAGTTAGGAATTAGATCATTTCTAGACCTTAGAATTAGTTTGGTGGCCAGGGAACTTTAAGAAGAGAGGTAAGAACCTGCACATCTGCTATAACAGGTTCCCCCAAACCCAATCGTAGTTTTTCTTGTTGTTTTTATTTTTTCATGAATAGACCTAGGAATCAGATAGTAGCTTTTTCTTTTTCTTTTTTCTTTCTTTCATGAATAGGCCTAGAGACCCACAAGGTAGATACATTAAATCAAAATCATACCTTTCAACCAAGGTTCCTTCCGATCTCTTTGGGGGAAGGAATGTTCTGCTTATAAAATCCGCAGACCGATACCGAAAAACAGGAGCTAGCTCAACTCAAAGAGCTAAAATAGTCTCTAAAGAGACTAATACAGGGAGAACTATAGAACAAGAAATTGAAGCATAAATCATATTAGGACAAGAGGAAAGACCGCTCGAGTCTTCCACAGAACCAAACAATACAACCTTTTCTTTTACACCACCACCAAGGGACCCTAATTTTAAGGACATCATAGACCCTGAACATGTGAATATTTTGTTTGGTAGTTCAGACAATGTGATTATCTCTCAAATTGACACATAAGCTTTGTCACCAATAGTCTCAACTAGCTCGAGTAGAGTCCCATATATTCAATCCATAAGAATACCTTTCCATCCAAGAGAAACCTTGTTTTCTTCAAAAGTAAAACCACCTAGGTATTCTCTTTTTGGAAACCAAGCCAATATGGATGATCAGGAGGACCATAACAATGTAAGACACGGAGAGGAAGAAGAAACTGGAAACCAAACCGAAACTACCTTCGGGTTTCCGATTTTAGACACCACTCCGAATATCAACATGAAGAATATTCCTCTCTCAGCACTGCCTACCTTTTACGGTAAATCCAGTGAAGATCCAGACACCTTCCTATTTGAATTTGACATCTTGTGTAGGAGCTACAACTACATACAATATGCCCATAAATTAAAACTCTTTCCTGCCACCCTCAAAGACTCTGCACGAAGATGGTTCATGGGGTTGGGAGAATCCAGTATTAGGTCTTGGGAAGCCATGAAAGACATATTTCTCAAGAAGTACCAAGACTACTGCAAGAACAAAGAGTCTCATAATGACATTATTAAAATCCAACAATTAGAATACGAGACCCTTGAAGATTATATGGAAATATTTGGTTATATCTCCCAGAAGTCAAAATACCATGACCTCCCAGAGGATGCAATTAGGGATCTTTTCCTTAAGGGAATTTTAGAAGAATATTTAGAGATGCTTAACCTAATGGCATCATGTGACATCTCTCATAAACCTTTTGCTGAAATATGTGAAATGTGTAAAAATTACTCAAGGAGTAGAGCCAAAACATGGAAGAATGTTCGGGACCCTTATAATAGAAGCTTAAAACCAGTTAGTTCAGGTGGTATTACGAGAGAAGAGATAGGGAACCTTTTATAAAACTTTAAGAATGACATATTAAGCACAATAGGTTCCCAATTGGATACCCTTAAACTAAAAAAGAAACAGGAGGAGGAAAATTCAGCAATGAGCATATATTGCCCAAGATGCAGGAGGAAGCATTCCTCAAGGGAGTGCCCATTAGATAACATTTCAGTTTGTGGCTTCTATACAGAAGACCATGTGACTGAAAAATGTCCATCGTTTCTCAGTTTATTAGCCATCTATAGGAGTGGAGATCCTGGGGAGTATTCTTATGCACCTAGGAGGCCATGACAACCTAGGAATCAACCCACATACCCAGATCTACAGTCTCAAGTTCCACCCTATTATCAACAACAACAATGGAACTCACCAGGTTGGAAAAAATGGTCTACTCAGTACCAACATCCTTGGATTCAAGGATGGAGGGGAGGACACAATCAAGGAAACCATCAAGCTCCACCTATCCCTATGTCCAACCATCCTTATCCTCAGTTCCCGCCGAATACTCTGTAGCTTTTGCCAAGATTTGTTCCACCATATTTACCTCCTATTTCACAACAAAAACCGCTACAATATCAAAATGAAATCTCCCCGAGACTGACACTATTACCAGAAAATCCAGTGCCAAACCCCAATAATAATCCCCCTCAACCTCTTAACAATGTTGAGATGCAGGCCTTCCCGACATATGTTATTACTCCTGTTCCATTACAGGAAATTCAACTAAGATCGGGAAAATTTATGGAGAGGAAAATACCCTCAGTAGTCATCCAGGAAGAAGAAGAAGAAGAAATCACCGAACAACCCATGGATGAAACTAGGTGGGACGATGTTATTATCCCTAAGAATCAAGAGCCCAAGCTTCCCCAAAATGAACCTTTACAAATTATGAAGGTCCCTCCTTATCCAGACCGATTGGTAATCGAGAAACCTACCACCTGACCGGAATTTGACATTTTGAAAGAATTGAAAAATATTTGTGTCAAGATTCCCCTGCTTCAAGCCATTAAAGACATTCCAATTTATATTAAGGTAGTCAAAGAATTGTGCATTAAGAATCCAGGCATAAAGAAAAAGGACCCTCCTACAGTATATTTGGTAGGAGGAGTTTCTGAGTACATATCAGAGCAGCCAAAGCTAGCAAAATATGGGAATCCAGGAAACCCTGTAGTGACCATAACAATTAATGAGGTCTCCATTGGAAACACTCTCATAGATCTAGGGGAAACCATCAATGTTATGACTGCTACTACCTTGGAACAATTACAGTTTCAACCTCTTCTTCGACCTACCCCAACCATTTTGGAATTAACAGATAAAAATAGGGTTATACCTGAAGGAATTTTAGATGATATCATGGTTACTTTAGCCTCATGGGAGTACCCTGTAGATTTATTGTCATTCATTCAAAGGATCTTTCCAAAGGCCACCAGGTTATTTTGGGAATACCTTGGCTAGCCACAACCAATGCATTTATTGGCTATAGAGAAGGAGAAATGACCATCTCAAATGGTCTCTCTATCCAGAATCTCACCATTTACCCTCCAGCTCAACCTATTATGGAGAATCTATGGTGGCTTGAATGTCCATACGAGAATGAAGACTGGGAAGAACCCATATTGCCTAGTGACCATGCAAGGGCACTTCAGGAGCATACACCAGAAAATGTGCTAAACCAGTTCATTTCTACTATCACATGTGTGGATTTTCCACAGTCTTTTCCGCAATTTGAGTACATGTTTGGGGAAGAATTTCAAGAACAATTGGATCCATCCATTTTGTCTTCAACATCTTTTATTTTAGAAATATATGAGTCTTCCATGTCTTATATTATGCCCTACAATATTAGTCTAGGGAAATTTTGACATCTAAACTCCGGGCTAGATGTAGACCAACAGAAACAGTTAGTAGATATCCTTAAAAAAAATCAGGAGCATTTGCGTGGGAATACATTGACATGAAGGGTATACACCCTGGCACATGCATCCATCATATATACACCCAGGGGGAAGTAACACCTGTTAGGAAATCCCTGAGAAGGATGAACCCAACACTTAAAGATATAGTCAAGGAGGAGATCCAAAAGTTGTTAAATGTTAGATTTATCTATCCCATATTCGATAGTAAGTGGGTATTCCTGCTTGTAGTGGTTCCAAAGAAAGTGACCGGGAAATGGAGAATTTGTGTTGATTTCCGGGAAATCAACAAAGCCACTCTGAAAGACTACTTTCCTCTCCCTTTCATTGACCAAGTTCTAGATACCTTGTCCGAAAATAAGTATTTCTCTTTTCTAGATGGGTACAATGGATACTATCAGATTCTTATAGAACCCGAGGACTAGGACAAGACTACCTTTACTTGTCCTTGGGGCACCTATGCCTATAGGGTCTTACCATTCGGATTGTGTAATGCTCCTGCCACATTTCAATGAGCAGTACTAGGGATATTTTCCGATCTTATTCATGATTGTGTGGAGGTCTACATGGATGACTTCACAGTCTATGGAAACACTTACCAGGGAGCCTTAGACAACTTAGAAAAAGTCCTCATTAGATGTCAGGAAATGAACCTATCTCTGAGCCATGAAAAATGAAAAATGTTTTTAACTGAAGGAGTGGTTCTAGGAAATCATGTTTCATCTGAAGGGATAAAAGTTGATCCTACAAAGATTGAGGTCATTGTCAGAATTCCACCCCCCAAGACTCAGAAAGAGGTGAGAAGTTTTCTTGGACATGCCAGATATTATCGACGGTTTATTAAAATTTTTGCAAAGATTGCTGCACCTATGTTTGGATTATTGATAAAAGATGTTGACTTTGTTTGGATTGAGCAGTGTCAAACTGCCTTTGAAACCCTGAAAGATAAGTTGTTTGTGGCACCAGTTCTTAGAGGGTCCAATTGGACTCTCCCATTTCATATATCCATTGATTCCTCCGACACCACAATAGGAGGGGTATTAGTGCAGAAAGAGGACCAACAGTCCTATGCCATTTATTTTGTAAGCAAGAACTTGTCCCCTGCCGAGTTAAACTACACAGTCACTGAGAAGGAATTCTTGGCAGTTGTTCATGCTATTAACAAGTTTCGTCATTACATTACAGGTTATGAAGTATTTGTACATACCGATCATTCCGCCATTAGGTTCCTCATGAATAAACCTATAACTAATGGCTGAGTGACCAGGTGTCTTTTGTTATTGCAATAATTTAACATCACTGTGCTTGACCGACCTGGAAAGGATAATGTAGTAGCTGACTTTCTTTCCCGAATAAAAAATGAGGATGATGACATCCCTGTAGATGATAGTTTCCCAGATGAGCATCTTTTTTCCCTCTCTGTCAATACCCCATGGTTTGCAGATATGGAAAACTATCTGGATACTAGGAGGTTACCGTCTCATTTGTCACCTCATGAAAAGAAGAAAATTATTACACAAAGTGCTAATTACTCTTGGGTTGGTCATGATATTTTTCGCACAGGTCCTGATTTGATTATTCATAGATGGGTCCAAGAGGAAAAGGTACCTGATATACTACGAAGCTATCATGATGGACCATGTAGTGGTCATTTTTCTGACAAGCGTACAACATCTAAGGTGTTACATTCAGGTTACTATTGGCCTAGCATTTTCAAATATGTTTCCATGTATGTGAGAAGTTGTGATAGTTTCCAAAGGATAGGAAGACCTACGTCATATGACGAAATTCCTTTGCAGGCCCAAGTTATGATAGAACCCTTCGAAAAATGGGCCCTCGACTTTGTAGGATCAATTTCACCCATGTCCCGTAGGAAGAACTATATTTTGGTTTGTATGGACTATGTCACCAAATGGGTAGAGGCAAAAGCCCTATTTAGGGATACAAAGAAGTCTGTTGTTGAATTTATCTATGAAGACATATTTATCCACTTCGGTGTCCCTCATGAAATTGTTACCGACCAAGGCACTCAGTTCACTTCCAAGCTGATGAAAGAGCTAACAAAGAAATATGGGATTAAACACTGTAAATATTCTCCATACCACTCGCAAGCCAATGGTCAGGTAGAATCCACAAACAAAGTTCTGGAAGCCATATTGACCAAGATTGTTCAGTTACACCACTGGGATTGGGCTGATAGGCTCCTAGAGGCTTTGTGGGCATATCAGACTACCTAGAGAAATACCACTGGGCATACCCCTTATGAGCTAGTGTACGGGAAAAAAGTACTTTTACCTATAGAATTCCAAGTAAGGTATTGCTGCAGAGTTAGGATTGAACCTGGATGAGGCTCAGAAGAAACAAGCCCTACAATTGAATGAGTTGGATGGAATCAAACAAGATTCCATCCAAAGGACAATATTAGTCCAAAATCAGAGGAGCAAGTGGCATGACAAGTTTATTAAGAAGAAGAACTTCCAGCCTAGTGATTGGGCCTCGTTGTTTGATTCCCGATTCAAAAACTTCAAAGGAAAACTCACCACCCGATGGTTGGGTCCTTACGAGGTAGACACTGTGTATGACAATGGAGCTGTAAAAATTAAAACAATTGACGATGGAAAAGTCCCCTTTGTGGTAAATGGACACTAAATTAAGTTTGATCATAAGCCCATTTTCAGAGAATATTTTCTACAGGTCATGACAGTTGACAAGGCATTGGCCTTAGTATATGGGGAAGTCCCCCCTTGTTCTTGAATTTTTTTTCTGAATTTCCTACTGTATATATGTAAATAGTTTTTGCATTTTGTTAATAAGGCAATTCTAGATATTTCTGTAGGTATTTATTTCACCAGGAGTACACAGTTTCAAGGATCCTTCTTCAAAACATTATTACACTTGAATTTTGTGTTTGCTAAAGCATCAAATGAATATTGACTTACTGTAGTTAGCCATGTTTTTGCAAAAATTCTCATTTTTAAGGCATTCTAAAGCAGTTTCTCTTGAAACTCTTCACCACTGTATAAGGCAGTGATACCATAAATATCAAGCCTAGAGGTCTCTCGTACAGTTTTTCCAAGAAACCTGAGTAAGTGAGTCAAGTGTCTTTATCAAAGAGTAACAAGGAGGTCTAATTAGAAGTTAGTCATGGAAACATCATAATAATTACAAAAGAAGAAAGTGAGTTGAGCCTAGAGATACCTTTATGTTCTTTCTCAATGGTACCATCCACTACACACTAAATATATTGATTATATCATTTATTTAGATAGGCCAAGTCCGCTTAAGTACCCCTTACATCGGGAAAATCACTAAGCAATATAACAGAAAGTCATCCTCTAACATAAATACCACCCCAATAAAAAAAAAAAAGAGAGGAAAGAAAACGTTGTTTTCAGAGTTGTTCCCCCATCTTCTTGCATAAGCAATCTTATACTAAAATCTTAAAAGATGGAGGGCCAATCTCTGAGGGTTTAAGAGGCTAACCCACCGGGATACTGAATAGGTCTACTGGCAGTGGGTGCCAGTGGTATGGCTAGGTAAACCTGCCGAAGTACTGAACAATCTTGCTGGCAGCAGGGAATTCTACCTAGCGAGGATGGTAATCTAACAAAAATAAATCATAAAATTAAACTTGTCCTGATGTACGACATTACTTGCAGACAAAGCTGACATAAAATATGTGTGGTTAGACTAAGGTTAATGAACTCCATAAACTTTCCATTAGGAAATAACTCTAAGACTATCTCAAAACTCTCTTGCCTACCTCTTCTTATCTATATATAGGATCTCTTATCCTATAGGTGGGGCCATCTCCTAACTGTCTCGTCAAACCAATCTGTGAAATTTTATCTTTACACTTGACATACTATAAATCTCCGACTATTGGGGGATACTGACTGGTTTTCTATACTTTTGATTGTGAGGTGTCACAACACTTAGGTGTGGGGGAGGGGTTCATGAACTGACAAATGATCATTGCCTAGAGAAATAAGTCTTTGCAAGAATTTTTGTATTATTACCATGACACAGGTTATTACATTGATAGTCATGTTATTTTTTGAAATGCTCAACTCCCGTGTGTTATAAATTACTAAACTCAAGCTTAACAGACTACTCTTTATCGATTATTTAATAGACCACTCTTTATTGGTTATCTTCCATTACAAGCTGCATATTGTAGGTTTGACAATACATATTTTATGATTTCTATAACCTGCTTATTGTAGGTTTTTAACGTTATATGTCATATGAAAGAAGATTGAGTGAGCATGGAGCATCTTGCCTCTTCTCATTAACTATTGTGATTGTCAAAAACACTTCAAAGTTGCAGGTTATCCATTATAAGAGGTGAAAATGCACTTGACACAGAGGTACCAGATGAAGTACTGTATGAGGTACCAAATGAAGTGCCGTATGAGGTGTCAAATGAGGTGCCATGTGAATCACACACCAGTAACTATCCTAGATTCCAGATAACCAGAATTCACTTACATTCAATTAAATTGGTTGCAGGCATTGATTAAAATATTCCTCATATGTTTATGATCAAATTTCCAAGTCAAAAGACTTGGACATTGATCTAAATACGCACCATTACATTGCCCAAAAATCGAGCCTTCGAATTCAAATTCTCCACACATGGAATCTCGTGCGCACATGTGGGTAACCTACTCCACTATAGATGCATCCAAAATCGGGCTGGGCAACCATTATCTCCATTTGCCCTTGCGATTTTCTCTCCTCTGCGTTAAGAAATTGCACCCAATCATGATAGCTAAAGTAGTCGATAATTGACTACAAACTGATATGAAGAAAACTTGAAACAAAATTTTGATATATTGAAAGCGAAAGCTGTTACAAGACATCAACTTTCATCCCAATCTGTATCATAAATCCATAATCTGTTTCTCCCAACCGTGATGATGATGGGTTCATTACAAAAAATGACAAGTATTTAAAGATCTCCCACAGGGTAAAACATCCATGTGGGAATTATCAAAGCAGTTTTACAAAAATCTGGGGATAATATCCCAAGTCTCTATTTTTGACTCAAGCTAACAACCTATGACACAACTGTATCACAAAAACATCTCTCAAACTGCCACATCATGCCCATCGGTCATTGAAATTCGTATACACCTGAAAGTGGACAAGAATAGACAAGTTTAGGTGATATTTTATTGGTAAAATTAACAAAAATCAAAATTCTAAGACTAGCTACAGAATCTTGCGATTCTGTAGATGGTCTAATTTGAGCACAAAATCGTTTTAAAATCAATCCAAAACTTAAAGAATTGTATTCAAACTATTAAACAAATATTTAATTGCTAATTGGAAATCAAATGAATTATTCAAATCAAAACTTCTATGCTAATTAAAACAAACAAAATCATGGTCAACCGAATGGTAACTGAGATACATGCACTCTGTTCAACATTTGTTATCACCAATTCGGGGTAAACATAATCGCTTAGATAATTCGAAAGCAATGAAATAATTTTTATGAACCAAGTTTAATCGACACAAACTGTAACCGGTTAAACGAATCATTCTTGCAATAGTTTATGTCGCCTCATCCATTAGCAAAATCGTTGTCGAATCAAAACAAAATCAACAGGATCGTTTTTCAAATTAATAGAACTATATCAAACATATACAAACGATCATGCTAGTCGTGGCACACAACAATCGTTTGCAAATCAAATCAAACAGGAACGAATCGAAACAATTTGGGGCCGACACAATCGTAATGCAAAATCGTATCAATCAACACAGCTACACGATTTTTAGCAAATAGATCTTTTGCATAGGTCAAATGTAATCAAAATCCAAACGAGAATACTGATTCAATACAAAACAGAGTCGTTCCTGGTAAATCGAAGTCAACAGGGTTGTTTTGAGTCTATTAGAAACAAATGAAACTAATCGAAATCAAACCCAATTGACTATCCTAAATCAGACGAACATAATTGTTTCAAAAGCAAGCCAAACATAATAAAAAACAAATCAATTACTTATACTAAGCTGGGCACGAAAAAATTGCATAACCAAATCATATCTACATTTAATTTTAGCAAAATGAATCTACTGTATAGGATCCACAACATAATCGGTTTTGATGATCAAACTATAACAGAATCATTTCGAATGTATTAAAATGAACAAAGCTAATTGAAAACAACTTCAATCAATTAAATTAATTCAAGAAAACTTACAAGGAAAAATTGATGTCAAAACACATACCTGGGCAACTCGGTCATGATAATCTTGAATTGACAAAGGATGTTGCCGCTTCGACATTCCTGAAGACAATCGAACTGGTGGTTTTTTGTTTCTTTTCACTGGCTTGTAACCTGTCGTTCTCCTTTGCCAGCACTGTCACCCGTTCTTCTAACGATTTGATATTTGATTGCAATAGGGGAACGTTGGTGTAATAACGCTCTATCCAAGCGTTACATTGGATGCATGGTGATTGATTGGGCTTCGGTATCATGGGCGAGGGTTTGTTCAAGTTAGCAGGGGTTTCCTTGTGCAGCTTGATTCCCGGGTAGTTAGGGTTGTTTTTGAGGCACGGGGGTAAGTTAGAGACATATTCATAGGGGTTCGTAGAGCATAGGCCATGAGAATAGGGGTACTCCTCAGCTAAGAAACGCTCAATATCGGAGTCCGAGTCTTCGCTCAACACTATTGGCTTCTGATCAACGTTTGGCTTGGGTTTGTTCCTGGCGTATCTCGATATCAATCGGGCGTTTTTCTTTCCCCTACTATTGATAGTAGTATCATTCTTACCTTTCTTTATCACAGGCTTCATAACGACCTCAGTCTTGTCTTTAGTACAAGGATTGGTTATGGCATCGGATAGATCTATGTCAGGGAAATCTGAGGGTTTGACAGGGGGTAGAAGGATATGAAATGGCACGGCTAGCCCAACCAAAGTTTCCGTAACCGCAACCTTGTCAATTTGAGAAGACTCGGGATTGGCAAAGCCATTCCTTGATAGGAAGGCTTGCCAATTATCGCTACTAAGGCTCAAATGGTGGACGATAATGATTTTAATCAAGCCGTGATGAAAAATGCTGCTATCAGCCTTCTCGCGCTTGAAACTTTTAGACATTTTGTAAAGACTACGCAAGAAGTAATGCGGCATATTCAAAGGATAGCCTATAAAATTCATCAATAACAGGAGGTGATACATAAATACCAAGCCATACCGACCTTCATAGGTCACAAACTGTTTAACAATTACCAAAAGATTGTGCCACCTGGGTTTGAGGGTAGTGATGGGCATACCTTTATCGCAGGAAACAATCTTTCTTGATGTGAAAAGTAATGGCCACGACACCTCATCAACTTTGGAATTTTTAAACCACCTTTTGCCCGTAGCTTCTAGTCCTGTAGCAGAGCTTATGAATTCTTCATTCAACTTGAGCTGTATGTCACCGACTTTAGCTCTACACCCGTCGAAGGTGAGGGCGAATTGTTGGGCAACCAAAATTTTGAAACCCTTGAACCTTTGTATAAACACCAACCAATCACTATTTTCTAAATCCTTCCGGGCATTATCGAATAGCAACAGAGTTTGGCTACCATTTGGCTCTATGCGCACCACCGGTGCCATAGACAGGAGCACACGGTGAGCAGGGTGGATGGGCAAGGGTTCAAACAGAGTATACACAGGGTCGATAGCTCATGGGATTGCCCGAAAACAACATAGTTAACCCGGGATAGGGGGAAAGCATTAATGACCGAATGTGCGAAGGTGGTGGAGCTAGCTCAGCTCATGCAAAACAGTGATTTCCCACAGTACAATCGACGACGCATATAACGATTCGAATCACTATTGCATATGTCAAAAACCATGCCATTCAAACAATCAATGAAATCTATGGTAAGTGGACCAAACATTTGCACGAGAAATAGTTTTAGCATAGTTTTAAAACCAAAATAATGATTCGAAATCAACACCAAGGGTTTGATCATGTCAAATATGTATGAAATGATTTATACCAAGGGTCTAACCACCACGTCAATGTATTTTCATGAAACCAATATCTCAAATATATCGATGAAAGAACATAGAAATCAAACCACCAATAAATCAACGATTGAATCACAATCCTTAACAACTCATCACAGTCTCATAAAAATTGAAATCATATTAACAACAAAAATTCCAAATGAGTAAAGAATCTTGGGGTCTTGCCAATTGTATCACCATAATTAAATTGGAAGCACAATGAACATATAGACAAGAGTGATCGTAACAATCCAGTGACGTTTAATATGACTTCGAAATCAAAGTTTTCACGCTTGCAGTCGTGAAAACAAGAACAAAGGCAGGTGTGCAAATAGCGCAATAAAATAATGGTGTTATTTTATTCCGAGGATTGTGAGGAAAATCAAAGTTTGCAAAACACTGGTGTAGGCAGCTTATAAGGACAGTATAAAAATGTGAATTGGCTGCCAACAATGGCGACACACTGGTAGAAGCAGTTATCTCTGTCAAAAGAGAAAATTCAGATTATAATAATGAAAAAAATTCTAACTCAAAAATAACAACCAGAAAATCGTATGAACATCATAATTAACCAAATATTCCAGCAGTATTTAAAGGATGAAAACTGATAACAGTCTTAAGATAAGCGAGCCACGATATTAAAGATAAGATCCCCAATACTGTTGACAGACCCACTGCTGCCAGCAGGCGTCCATAGCCTCGACAGGGTTGCCATTTAACCCACTCTGATATCCTAATCCTGCCAAGAAGTTCTGGATCAGAATAAAGGGCATTTTAAGGGCAAGAGGTTTCATATTTGCAAATTTTCATATACCCGACATTGCTTCACTGCCAACAAGCCTGTTCAGTACCCCGACGAAGTTGTCTTGGTGTCATGCATGCATTTACCCGCTGCCAGCAGACCTGTTCAGCATCCCGGCGGGTTTACAAGCATTTACCACAACTCTTTTATTGATTTATTTTGTTTTTTCTAAAGATATATAATTGAGTGGGGTGACGGGGAAAATTGTGACATTTTAGCATATATATATATATATTTTACAGACCTCAAAAGATTTTTTTATAACTGTCCTTCATTAAGATCCATAGGTGGTCTGTTTACAGAACCAACTTTCAAAGGCAGGGAGACATCTTCTGAGTCATTCCCTTAAGGAATAGGGACAGCGTAAAAAGATAATGGATGATCGTGACAAGCTTTACTCACAGATTGAAATCAGTTAACTTCTTTCAAACAACAGTCTTTGCCAACACAGATGTAAATTTCAGAAGTATACAATTGATGTTTACAAAATTTTTCAACAGTCATTTCAGCGAAATAATTATTCTGTTTTCTTTGTCTGAACAATTCAGCATGCAGGCACGTGTGTATTTCCAGCAACAAAACTGATAAGTGTAGAGGAAAATCAAAGCCAAAATAGTGAAAGAAAGGCAAACAAAAGAAAAAATATGTACATAGTATACAAAGGGTTGTCATCAAGCGGAATATCTTTTAAGAGCCTGGCCATTCACCGGATAAGTGTCAGGCTGCCCCTCTAGATTCTGCAATCGGAAATAGCTGGGACCCAACTTCTCAGCAATTAAAAACGGTCCAAGCCATAAGTTTTGAAATTTCGTGTGCTCTCCCTTTCCCTCATGCGGTTTGTCCCATTTCAAGACAAGATCACCTACTTCGAAGTTCCTATCAGAGGCAGAGTTAGAATCAAACCAGATTTTAACCATTAGTTGATGCTGATCTAACTTACGTTTAGCTTGGGCTCTTACCTCTTCTAGTTTCATTAAAGCGTTAATTTGGTTTTCCAAAGGGGGACAATCTTCTTCTTGTATTTTCTGCGATAACTGTAGCAAAGGGAGAAGAATGTGTGGTGGCAGAATTGCTTCTCTGCCATAAACGAGAAAAAGGGGGACTTACCTACAACAATTTTTGGTGTTACCCTATTAGCCCAAATTGCGTTCAACAGTGCATTGCGCTAGTTTTTGTGATTTTCAGATACCATTCTTTTGATGATTTTAATCAAGTTCTTACTTGTTGACTCTGCCAATCCATTTCCTTGGGGGTAATAGCTAGCAGAATACTTCAATTTAATTCATTTTTCTAAAGCGAACTCGCTCATCTCAAGAGACGAAAAATAAGAAGCATTGTCAAATACTAAACAGTCAGGGATACCAAAACGAGTGATAATATTCGAATTTAGAAAGGCAATTACCTGACTGGTATTCACAGTTCTTAATGAGGAAACTTCAGACCACCGGGTAAAGTAATCTGTGGCTGTTATGATAAACTTATGCTGTTGTGAGGATGGTGGATTAATTGGACCTATGATATCAAGGCCCCATTGCTGAAAAGGAGAGTCTACTGAAACGGGCTGCGAAGGAAAGGTTGGTTTCTGTAACTTCCCTGATGCTTTTTGACAAACAATATACTTACGACACAAGGCATGGGCGTCTCTAAAAAGTGTGGGCCAGTAATAACCGGCTCTCAAAATTTTATGGGCAGTGGTGTCACCACCAAAATGACCACCATCTTCTCCTGCATGCAACTCTAGTAAGAATTTTTCTGCTTTGTCTTTCTCAAGACAATGCATCAGTACGACATCAAAATTTTGATGAAACAAAATACCATTAATCAAATGAAAGGAGGCATACTTTAATTTCAACGCTCTTCTTTTAGTGGGGTCTAGGTGACGGGGGGCTGACCCATGTTCAAGACAGAATTTTATATCTTCATACCAGGGACTGACAGAGTTTTGTGCACAACAGATTACATTTTGATCGTGTTGTCCTAGGTTTGACCTATCGCTTTCTTCTTGCTGTCCCGCTGCTGAATCAACAACTAACTTGCATAACCCTTGGCCTCTCACTATTTGAGCTGGGGTAATTTCTATGTCGTACTCCTGCAAGGAGGTGACCTAGTTAGCTCTCTTTTCTTCTAGTTCTGTCTGCACTAACAGGTTCCTGACGGCTGGATAAGGGACAATAACTTTCGTCCTAGATTTTAAAAAGATAAGACCGGAATTGCTTGACTGCTTTGAAAACAATGTAGGCTTGCTGATCTACCGCTGGGTAATTAAGTTCAACACCTTTGAAAGCAGAGCTCATAAAGGCAATAGGTACTTCATTGTTTTCAACGTTCTTTTGAGTTAGGACAACAACATAGGAATGGTCAGAAGCAAAAGTGTAGAGTGTGAAGTCTTGGGAAAAGTCGGGGCTCATGAGAGAAGGAGCGTCTATTATGGCCTTTTTTATTGCATTAAAAGATTGATTTTCTAAGGGTCCCCAATGATATTGTGCGTCTTTCTTAATTAAATTCTGTAAAGGTCTGACCATTTCGGAGAATCTGGGGACGAATCTCCTCACAAAGTTTATCTGGCCTAAGAAAGACTGCATGGACTTTTTGGAAGTAGGAGGAGGAAGTTTCGAGATGACTTGATTCCTTTCAGGGTCGATAATCATCCCTTTGCTTGACACAATAAATCCTAAGAGTTTACCCTGTTCTACTGCAAAGATGGATTTTTTAGGATTCAAGGAAATGTTGTATTTACGACATCGTTGTAGAACGACTCTTAAATGAGTTAGATGATCGGTTTTGTTTTTGGAAAATACAGTAACATCATCTAAGTAAACTACGACGGACTGATTGATTAAGCCTCGGAAAGTGATGTCCATCGCTCTCTGGAAAGTGGCACCGGCATTAATCAATCCAAAGGGAATTTTTCGATAAGAGAAGGTGCCCCATGGAGTGCAGAAGGTAGTTTTAAGTTGGTCTGGAGGAGACATCAGGACTTGGTTGTACCCTGAGAAACCATCCAATACAGATAGCCTCTCAGAACCAGATACCTGTTGAAGGATCTATTCCATGTGTGGGACAGGATAGTTGTCTTTATCAGACGCTCTGTTAAGGTTTCAGAAATCGATGCATAGTCGAATTTCCCCACTTTTCTTTCGGACAGGGAAAAGGTTAGAAACCCATTGAGTGTGCCTAACAGGGAAAATTATCTTAGCATTTAGGAGCTTATTTAATTCTTTTTTGACGGTCGGTTCGAGCTTATGGTGAATTTTTCTTAATTTTTGTTGAAAGGGTAAGGTTTGGGGTTTCATAGGAATGACGTGTTGTATGATGTTAGGGTCGAAAGTTTTAAGGTCATCATACGTCCACGCAAAGACATCTCTAAATTCTTTGAACAATCTAATAAATGCATCTTTTTCTTGTTCAGAACACCCCACCCCTAAATTAATGCACTGCGGATTGTCATTAGTTCCTAAATTATCTTTTTCATATGATAAAGAGGAACTATTGGTTTTACAATTGACCGATTTTTTGAATTTATCTTGAAGATCGTAAACTTTCTCTAATCTAACTATAGATTTAGGGATCAAATTTACCATGTCTGATGAAGATTCAGGAGTTCTCGGATCTGGTATTACCGTGAAATCGCGCAAATTGTCGTCGTGAGTGCATTCGTCTATCACCGCGCCTTAAAAAGTTTCCTCCATATGTAGGAAGCTAATAATCTGCTGATCGTCATTGAAGACTCTCCAATTCGTGATGTTGTCGAGACCGGATGGTCTGAACAATAGTTCGACGAAGAATGCATCTAGGGACAAGCCTTCTGCAGGAAAGAGTTTAGAAGCTATGTTAGCTAATAGATCAGCTTCAGAATTATTCAATCTAGGAATATAATTTATATTGAAAGCATAAAACTTATTCATTAAATTCCATACCTCAGATTGGTAGCTTTTAAGATGCGGAGACAGACAGTGGATAGAATCTCTTACCTGTCTCACCACGATTTCGGAATCGCCAAAGACAATCAAGTTTTGAATGTTCATGTCTAAAGCTTTTATGAGACCCTGGAGTAAAGCCTCATATTCTGCTGTGTTATTAGTACATTTAAATTCTAGCCTACATGCAATCAGGGTTTTGTTACCCGAGGGATCAATAATGACGCAACCTGCACCAGCTCCTTCTTTGGACTTTGACCCGTCAAAATAAAGAGACCAAATTTGATTTTTATCGGGTGCATGAGACCATTGTGTAGAAGCTGTTGGATGCACATATGCCACAATCTCAGACTGTTGTTCTGGGTTGGTGATAACTGAAGCCTCGACCATGAAATTGCCAAAGAAGGTATCCATCCCTTGTATCTCAGGTGAATCAACAGAAGGCATAAATGGTTCATTGGGATCATTCAAATCTGTGACCATGAACTTAAGGTAGCGTTCACGATTTACCTTGATTTTGTTGGGCTTGCCGTTCTCTGGAAGCCACAGGTGAGACCAATCTGTCGTGAAATAGCCGTGTATCTGCTTCGACCAGTCCCTTCTTAAATATAGACCATACACTTCTGGAATATCCACAACAATAATATCAATGACTTGATGAACTTTGGGGTTAGACGATAATCTTATAAGCACATTCCTTAATTCGCCTACAACTTTAACACTGGTTCGATCAAGCTGGATGATTTTTAAAGTGGATGGTTCAACTTCATCGTTAATCTTCTGACACACAAACCATGGCATCACATTGGATGATGCTCCTGAGTCTACCATACAATTGTGCACATTTCTATTAAATATTTCAAAAGTTAACAAAAATGGAGGTACATTTCTGCGAGTACTAAGGGTAGTAGCTTGCGTTTTTTTACTCGCAGTTTCTAAAGCTACTTTATCTACCTTATTTACATTATTTACATGAAGGCTTCCTTTGTCTTGAGGATCAAGATTATTCTTAGTGGAAGTCTTCTGAGGAACTTTGTTCTGAACAACCTTGCTACTGCTTGAATTACCATTTTTTCCATTCTCTGCGATATTCTGTAACATTTTTTGTCGCAGAAATGGAAATTTTAATAACTCATAAACAAAAATGTTGGCCCTTAACTTTTTAATATCTTCAACTAAATCATAATCTAAGTTGGGGTTTACATGACTCTGTTTAGTCTCAGTTGGTTTAGATTGCTTGGGGGGAAAAGTCGTAGTGTTTTCAGAAGAAGGTTTGCTTGCTGTCTTACTCCTAGTATTGTAAGGATGAACCGTCTCGAAGTTAGCTTGAAAGATGCTATCCGAGAAGTGTCCAAAAATGTTTGGAGAAGATTCTTCTTCTTGAAATGTCTCTTTATCAACAACCTCCTCAGGAATCTCAGGAGGCATCAAGTTATCTTGGGCTTCTAGAATTGTTTGAAGGGCGTATTGCAAACTTTCTAGATTAAGGCCTTCGAATTTGGATTGGGTCGGTTGGTGGGAAAAGGCTTCCTGAACGGGGGTTTGTAGGGCCCTTTGCTCGAAGAAGCTTCTTCGGCCATCCTTTTCAAATCTATAACTTGATTTGACAATTTTTGAACGACTTTAGTTAAGTTTTCTAAATCAGAGCTTTCAGGTTGTGCTTTATTTTGAGTAGGTCTAGGGAGGATTTCGATCTTCTTTTCAGAAGAAGAACTAGTCTCTATTTCGTTGCTAGTAGCGTATTTTAGAATAAGTATGTCTTTTTCAATCTGGCTAGCCTCTTCGAAGGCCTCTAACAATGTGGATTTCTTAGATCTTTTAACCCAAATGGCTATACTTTGATCCAAGGATTTAATATAGTATGCTATGATAAGATTCTCGGCAGGCATCGAATCCGTAGGGATTCGGTTCTTAAGTGTTAAGAATCTTTGATTAAAGTCTTTAACTTTCTATTTTGGGTTCATTCTTAAGTTAGAAAGCTCGATGACTAGGACTTTCTGAGGTTTATCGTCTCCGAACTTTTCCAAAAAGGATGACTCGAACTTTTCCCAAGACACGATAGTATGGGGTTGCTGGGCAAAGTACCATGTAGATGCATTGCCCTCAAAAGTATAGGTGAACAACCTACAGACTACGTATTCATGCTCGACATTGCGGAGTCTAATGGCTAACATAAACTTTTTAATGTGATCTTCTGCGATCTGTTTAGAGTCAGGGTCAAACTTGGGAAGCCACTTCTCCAGATGTTTGGGTAAGGGATGCTGTGCTCTAGGTACGGCTACTGCATCCTGGTCGAGCCAAGGTCTAGCAGGATTGTTCTGGTTGGTCATTGGTGTAAGCAGTGTGGAAGGCTAAGAAGGGGAACTGCCTTCTTCAGAAGAGTCTTCTCCCGAAGAAGAAGGGGATAATGGAGGTGGTGAGGGTGGTATCCCAGATCCTCCTGCAGCAGGAGTGAGGATTGGATCTGTAGGGTTCACAGTGAGGTTAGTGCCTCCGAGTTGTTATCTGATATTAGAGAAATCTAAAGGTTGGTCCAAAGGTCGATTTGGTTGCCTCAAATGGGCTAAGGCACTATGTGTTCTTATAAGAGATTGGCGGACAATCACTTGTATGTCACCACCTGTAGGATTTGGGGTTGCTGGCTCAACTGTGATCCGTGGATTGTCATTTGATGTGGTTTCTATTTGAGGGGGGATGTTATCGTTCGAATGACTTCTTGTCACTATAGGTGAGCGATTAGGTGGTGGAGGAGTCTTACGACCACCTCGTGCCATTAATAAATTTCAGGCCCTCCTTCTAGCGCCATTTGTTGACGAGCGAAAATGAACGCTCGCCAACTGGAAGAGTGGATCCGGTCCGGGGTTGTCTAAATAACCCAAGCCGTTTGGGATAAGCCACCCTGACGGGTTTAGCGGCTCCATTGGCCGATCTAAGTCCTAGAAAAACAAATGAAAACTACACTAATAAACTAATCTAAATAAAAACAATAATTAAAACAAACTAATAAACAAATCTAAACTACATATATACAATCTATTACCTAAATCATACAACTATAATTCTATAAAAGTAAATGTTTAATTATCAACAGAATCAGCTTCAATTAGAAATATACAATATTTACAACTTACAGATTTAAATTAAAACCTGCAAAAATCATTTGTAATCTGTCCTAAGACAACGAAACTATTGTTTTTTTATTTTTATAATTTTATGAGAAAGAAGTTAAATAAAAACTATCTAAGCTAAGAAACTAAAATAATAATTCTAACTATGAATCTAAACTATATATATATCTAACTAAACTACTTAAATAACACTAATAAATTAACTATCAAATAACAAATAACAAACTGACCTGAAGTAACGCTTCAGGCTTATCCTGTATCCAATAGTCGATCTAGCTGTTTGGTGGGAGGAAACCCGCACCAGATTCTCCACGAGCTTCTCGTAAACGGAAAGCAACTGTGCTCTTCAAATATAAATGACAGGACAAACAAGACATAAAAAATTACAGCAATCTTATAATTTAAAAATCGTCGCAATCAGATAAATCCTTGTGCAACAATTTGTGCAAAATGATTCATTTAACGAAAAAGGTAAACCTGTAATTCATTAAACTGAAACAAAATAATTGCTGAATTTTTAAACAAGAGAGATCATATATGGACAACATATAAATCAAATCACATCAACATGCAATGAATCATGATAGCTAAAGTAGTCGATAATTGACTGCAAACTGATATGAAGAAAACTTGAAACAAAAGTTTGATATATTGAAAGCGAAAGCTGTTACAAGACATCAACTTTCATCCCAGTCTGTATCATAAATCCATAATCTGGTTCTCCCAACCATGATGATGATGGGTTCATTACAAAAAATAACAAGTATTTAAAGACCTCCCACAGGGTAAAACATCCCTGTGGGAATTATCAAAGCAGTTTTACAAAAATCTGGGGATAATATCCCAAGTCTCTATTTCTGACTCAAGCTAACAACCTATGAAAAAAATGTATCACAAAAACATCTCTCAAACTGCAACAACATGCCCATCAGTCATTGAAATTCGTATACACCTGAAAGTTAACAAGAATAGACAAGTTTAGGTGATATTTTATTGGTAAAATTAACAAAAAACAAAATTCTAAGACTAGCTACAGAATCTTGCGATTCTTTAGCTGGTCTAAATTGAGCACAAAATCATTTTAAAATCAATCCAAAACTTAAAGAATTATATTCAAACTATTAAACAAATATTTAATTGCTAATTGGAAATCAAATGAATTATTCAAATCAAAACTTATATGCTAATTAAAACAAATGAAATCATGGTCAACTGAATGGTAACTGAGATACATGCATTCTGTTCAACATTTGTTATCACCAATTCGGGGTAAACAGAATCGCTTAGATAATTCGAAAGCAATGAAATCATTTTTATGAACCAATTTTAATCGACACAAACTGTAACCGGTTAAACAAATCATTCATGTAATAGTTTATGTTGCCTCATCCATTAGCAAAATCGTTGTCGAATCAAAACGAAATCAACATGATCATTTTTCAAATTAATAGAACTATATCAAACATATACAAACGATCATGCTAGTCTTGGCACACAACAATCATTTGCAAATCAAATCAAACAGGAATGAATTGAAACAGTTTGGGGCCGAGACAATCATAATGCAAAATCGTATCAATCAACACAGCTACACGATTTTTAGCAAATAGATCTTTTGCACAGGTCGAATGTAATCAAAATCCAAACGAGAATATTGATTCAATATAAAACAGAGTCATTCCTGGTAAATGGAAGTCAACAGGGTTGTTTTGAGTCTATTAGAAACAAATGAAACTAATCGAAATTAAACCCAATTGACTATCCTAAATCAGACGAACATAATTGTTTCAAAAGCAAGCCAGATAGAATAAAAACAAATCAATTGCTTATACTAAGCTGGGCATGACAAAATCGCATAACCAAATCATATCTACATTTAATTTTAGCAAAATGAATCTACTGTACAGGATCCACAACATAATCGTTTTTGATGATCAAACTATTACATAATCATTTCGAATGTATTAAAATGAACAGAGCTAATTGAAAACAAATTCAATCAATTAAATTAATTCAAGCAAACTTACAAAGCAAAATTGATGGAAAAACACATACCTGGGTAACTCGGTCATGATAATATTGAATTGACAAAGGCTGTTTCCGCTTCGACATTCCTGAAGACAATCGAACCGGTGGTCTTTTGTTTCTTTTCACTTGCTTGTAACTTGTCGTTCTCCTTCGCCAGCACTGTCACCCGTTCTTCTAACTATTTGATCTTTGATTGCAACAGGGGAACGTCAGTGTAATAATGCTCTATCCAAGCGTTACATTGGACGCATGGTGATTGATTGAGCTTTGGTATCATGGGTGAGGGTTTGTTCAAGTTAGCAGGGGTTTCCTTGTGCAGCTTGATTCCCGGGTAGTTAGGGTTTTTTTTGAGGCACGGGGGTAAGTTAGAGACATAGTCATAGGGTTTCGTAGAGAATAGGCCATGAGAATATGGGTACTCCTCAGCTAAGAAACGCTCAATATCGGAGTCCGAGTCTTTTCTCAACACTATTGGCTTATGTTCAACATTTGGCTTGGGTTTGTTTCTGGCGTATCTCGATATCAATCGGGCATTTTTCTTTCCCCTACTATTGACAGTAGTATCATTCTTACCTTTCTTTCTCACAGGCTTCTTAACGGCCTCAGTCTTGTCTTTAGTACAAGGATTGGTTATGGCATCGGGTAGATCTATGTCAGGGTAATCCGAGGGTTTGACAGGGGGTAGAAGGATATGAAATGGCATGGCTGGCCCAACCAAAGTTTCCGTAACCACAACCTTGTCGATTTGAGCAGATTCGGGATTGGCAAAGCCATTCCTTGATAGGAAGGCTTGCCAATTATTGCCACTAAGGCTCAAATGGTGGACGATAATGAGTTTAATCAAGTCGTGATGAAAAAGGCTGCTATCAACCTTCTCGCGCTTGAAACTTTTAGACATTTTGTAAAGACTACGCAATAATTAATGCGGCATATTCAAAGGATAGCCTATAAAATTCATCAAAAACCAGAGGTGATACAGAAATACCAAGCCATACCGACCTTCACAGGTCACAAACTGTTTAACAATTACCAAAATATCGTGCCACCTGGGTTTGAGGGTAGTGATGGGCATACCTTTATCACATGAAACAATCTTTCTTGATGTGAAAAGTAATGGCCACAACACCTCATCAACTTTGGAATTTTTAAACCACCTTTGGCCCGTAGTTGCTAGTCCTGTAGCAGAGCTTATGAATTCTTCATTCAGCTCAAGATGTATGTCACCGAATTTAGCTCTGACCCATTGAAGGTGAGGGCGAATTGTTGGGCAACCGAAATGTTGAAACCCTCGAACCTTTGTATAAACACCAGCCAACCACTATTTTCTAAATCGTTACGAGCATTATCGAATAGCAACAGAGTTTGGCTACCGTTTGGCTCTATGCGCACCACCGATGCCATAGCACACAGTGAGAAGGGTGGATGGGCAAGGGTTCGAACAGAGTATACGCAGGGTCGATAACTCATGGGATTACCCGAAAACAACATAGTTAACCTGGGATAGGGGGAAAGCATTAATGACCGAATGTGCGAAGGTGGTGGAGCTAGCTCAGCTCATGCAAAACAATCATTTCCCACAGTACAACCGACGACGCATATAACGATTCGAATCACTATTGCATATGTCAAAAACCATGCCATTCAAACAATCAATGAAATCTATGGTAAGTGGACCAAACATTTGCGCGAGCAATAGTTTTAACATAGTTTTAAAACCAAAATAATGATTCGAAATCAACACCAAGGGTTCGATCATGTCAAATATGTATGAAATGATTTATACCAAGGGTCTAACCACCACGTCAATGTATTTTCATGAAACCAATATGTCAAAGAAATCGATGAAAGAACATAGAAATCAAACCACCAATAAATCAACGATTGAATCACAATCCTTAACAACTCATCACAGCCTCATAAAAATTGGAATCATATAAACAACAAAAATGCCAAATGAGTAAAGAATCTTGGGGTCTTGCCAATTGTATCACCATAATTAAATTGGAAGCACAATGAACATATAGACAAGAGTGATCATAACAATCCAGTGACGGTTAATATGACTTCGAAATCAAAGTTTTCACGCTTGCAGTCGTGAAAACAAGAACAAAGGCAGGTGTGCAAATAGCGTAATAAAATAATGGTGTTATTTTATTCCGAGGATTGCGACGAAAATCAAAGTTTGCAGAACAATGGTGTAGGCATCTTATAAGGACAGTATAAAAATGTGAATTGGCTCCCAACAATGGCGACACACTGGTAGAAGCAGTTATCTCTGCCAAAAGAACAAATTCAGATTATGATAATGAAAAAAATTCTGACTCAAAAATAACAACCAGAAAATCGTATGAACATCATCATTAACCAAATATTACAGCAGTGTTTAAAGGATGAAAACTGATAACAGTCTTAAGATAAGAGAGCCACGATATTAAAGATAAAATCCCCAATGTTGTTGACAGAGCCACTACTGCCAGCAGGCGTCCATAGCCTTGACAGGGTTGCCATTTAACCCACTCTGATATTTGTATCCTGCCAAGAAGTTCCGAATCAGAATAAAGGACGTTTTAAGGGAAAGAGGTTTCATATTTGCAAATTTTCATATACCCGACATTGCTTCGCTGCCAGCAGGCCTGTTCAGTACCCCGACGAAGTTGTCTTGGCGTCATGCATGCATTTACCCACTGCCAGCAGACCTGTTCAACATCCCAACGGGTTTACAAGCACTTCCCACAACTCTTTTATTGATTTATTTTGTTTTTTCTAAAGATATATAATTGAGCGGGGTGACACTGAAAATTGTGACATTTTAGCATATATATATATATATATATATATATATATATATATTTTACAGACCTCAACATAAAATTTTAGAACTGTCCTTCATTAAGATCCAGAGGTGGTTTGTTTATAGAACCAACTTTCAAAGGCAGGGAGACATCTTCTGAGTCATTCCCTTAAGGAATAGGGACAGCGTAAAAAGATAATGGATGATCGTGACAAGATTTACTCACAGATTGAAATCAGTTAACTTCTTTCAAACACTTTGCCAACATAGATGTAAATTTCAGAAGTATACAATTGATGTTTACACAATTTTTCAACAGTCATTTCAGCGAAAGAATTATTCTGTTTTCTTTGTCTGAACAGTTCAGCATGCAGGCACGTGTGTATTTCCAACAACAAAACTGATAAGTGTAGAGGAAAATCAAAGCCAAAACCGTGAAAGAAAGGCAAACAAAATAAAAAATATGTACATAGTATACAAAGGGTTGTCATCAAGAGAAATATCTTTTCAGAGACTGGCCATTCACCGGATAGGTGTCAGGATGCCCCTCTAGATTCTGCAATTGGAAAGAGCTGGGACCCAACTTCTCAGCAATTAAAAATGGTCCAAGCCATAAGTTTTGAAATTTCGTGTGCTCTCCCTTTCCCTCATGCGGGTTGTCCCATTTCAAGACAAGATCACCTACTTCGAAGTTCCTATCAGAGGCAGAGTTAGAATCAAACCAACTTTTAACCATTAGTTGATGCTGATCTAAATTATGTTTAGCTTGGGCTCTTACCTCTTCTAGTTTCATTAAAGCGTTAATTCGGTTTTCCAAAGGGGGACAATTTCTTCTTGTATTTTCTGCGATAACTGTAGCAAAGGGAGAAGAATGTGTGGTGGCAGAATTGCTTCTCTGCCGTAAACGAGAAAAAAGGGGGAGTTATCTACAACAGTTTTTGGTGTTACCCTATCAACCCAGATTGCGTTCAACATTGCATTGTGCCAGTTTTTGTGATTTTCAGATACTGTTCTTTTGATGATTTTAATCAAGTTCTTATTTGTTGACTCTGCCAATCCATTGCCTTGGGGGTAATAGCTAGCAGAATACTTCAATTTAATTCCTTTTTCTAAAGAGAACTCGCTCATCTCAAGAGATGAAAAATAAGAAGCGTTGTCAAATACTAAACAGTCAGGGATACCAAAACGAGTGATAATATTCGAATTTAGAAAGGAAATTACCTGACTGGTATTCACATTTCTTAATGCGGCAACTTCAGACCACCGGGTAAAGTAATCTGTGGCTGTTATGATAAAATTATGCTGTTGTGAGGATGGTGGATTAATTAGACCTATGATATCAAGGCCCCATTGCTGAAAAGGAGAGTCTACTGAAACAGGCTGCAAAGGAAAGGCTGGTTTCTGTAACCGCCCTGATGCTTTTTGACAAACAGTAAACTTACGACACAAGGCATGTGCTTCTCTAAAAAGTGTGGGCCAGTAATAACCGGCTCTCAAAATTTTATGGGCAGTGGTGTCACCACCAAAATGACAACCAACTTCTCCTGCATGCAACTCTAGTAAGACTTTTTCTGCTTCGTCTTTCTCAAGACAACGCATCAGTACGCCATCAAAATTTTGACGAAACAAAATACCATTAATAAAATGAAAGGAGGCAGACTTTAATTTCAACGCTGTTCTTTTAGTGGGATCCAGGTGACGGGGGGCTGACCCATGTTCAAGACATAATTTTATATCGTCATACCAGGGACTGACAGAGTTTTGTGCACAACATATTACATTTTGATCGTGCTGTCCTAGGTTTGACCTATCTCTTTCTTCTTGTTGTTTCACTGCTGAATCAACAAAGAACTTGCATAACCCTTGGCCTCTCACTATTTGAGCTGGGGTAATTTCTATGTCGTACTCCTGCAAGGAGGTGACCCAGTTAGCCCTCTTTTCTCCTAGTTCTTTCTGCACTAACAGGTTCCTGACGGCTGGATAAGGGACAATAACTTTCGTCCTAGATTTCAAAAGATAAGACCGAAAGTTCTTGACTGCTTTGAAAATAGCGTAGGATTGCTGATCTACCGCTGGGTAATTAAGTTCAACGCCTTTGAAAGAAGATCTCATAAAGGCAATAGGTACTTCATTGTTTTCAACATTCTTTTGAGTTAGGACGGCAACATAGGAACGGTCATAAGCAAAAGTGTAGAGCGTGAAGTCTTGGGAAAAGTCGGGGCCCATGAGAGAAGGAGCGTCTATTATGGCCTTTTTTATTGCATTAAAAGCTTGATTTTCTAAGGGTCCCCAATGATATGGTGCGTCTTTCTTAATTAAATTCTGTAAAGGTCTGACCATTTTGGAGAAGTTGGGGACGAATCTCCTCACAAAGTTTATCTGGCCTAAGAAAGACTGCATGGAATTTTTGGAAGTAGGAGGGGGAAGTTTCAAGATGACTTGAGTCCTTTTGGGGTCGATAATCATCCCTTTTCTTGACATAATAAATCCTAAGAGTTTACCCTGTTCTACTCCAAAGATGGATTTTTTAGGATTCAAGGAAGTGCTGTATTTACGACATCACTGTAGAACGACTCTTAAATGAGCTAGATGATCGGTTTTGTTTTTGAAAAATACAGTAACATCATCTAAGTAAAATAGGACAGATTGATTGATTAAGCCTCGGAAAGCGATGTCCATCACTCTCTGGAAAGTGGCACCGGCATTAATCAATCGAAAGGGCATTTTTCGATAAGCGAAGGTGCCCCATGGAGTGCAGAAGGTAGTTTTAAGTTGGTCTGGAGGAGACATCAGGACTTGGTTGTACCCCGAGAAACCATCCAATAAAGATAGCCTCTCAGAACCAGATACTTGTTGAAGGATCTGTTCCATGGGTGGGACATGATAGTTGTCTTTATCAGACGCTCTGTTAAGGTTTCAGAAATCGACGCATAGTCGGATTTCCCCACTTTTCTTCCGGACAGGGACAAGGTTAGAAACCCATTGAGTGTGCCTAACAGGGAAAAATATCTTAGCATTTAGGAGCTTATTTAATTCTTTTTTGACGGTCGGTTCGAGCTTAGGGTGCATTTTTCTTAATTTTTGTTGAAAGGGTAAGGTTTGGGGTTTCATAGGAATGACGTGTTGTATGATGTTAGGGTCGAAAGTTCTAAGGTCATCATACGTCCACGCAAAGACATCTTTAAATTCTTTGAACAATCTAATAAATGCAGCTTTTTCTTGTTCAGAACACCCCACCCCTAAATTAATGCACTGCGGATTGTCATTAGTTCCTAAATTCACTTTTTCATATGATAAAGAGGAACTATTGGTTTTACAATTGACCGATTTTTTGAATTTATCTTGAAGATCGTAAAATTTCTCTAATCTAACTACATATTTAGGGATCGAATTTACCATGTCCAATGAAGATTCAAGAGTTCTCGGATCTAGTATTACCGTGAAATCGCGCAAATTGTCGTCGTGAGTGCATTCGTCTATCACTGCGCCTTGAAAATTTTCCTCCATATGAAGGAAGCTAATAATCTGCTGATCATCGTCGAAGACTCTCCAATTCGTGATGTTGTCGGGAACGGATGGACTGAACAACAGTTCGACGGAGAATGCATCTGGGGACAAGCCTTCTGCAGGAAAGAGTTTAGAAGCTATGTTAGCTAATAGATGAACTTCAGAATTATTCAATCTAGGAATAGAATTTATATTGAAAGAAAAAAACTTATTCATTAAATTCCATACCTCGGATTGGTAGCTTTTAAGATGCGGAGACAGTTAGTGGATAGAATCTCTTACCTGTCTAACCACAATTTCGGAATCGCCAAAGACAGTCAAGTTTTGAATGTTCATGTCTAAAGCTTTTCTGAGACCCTGGAGTAAAGCCTCATATTCTGCTGTGTTATTAGTACATTCAAATTATAGCCTACATGCAATTAAGGTTTTGTTACCTGAGGGATCAATAATGACGCAACTTGCACCAGCTCCTTCTTTGGAATTTGACTTGTCAAAATAAAGAGACCAAATTTGATTTTTATCGGGTGCATGAGACCGTTGTGTAGAAGCTGTTGGCTACACATATGCCACAATCTCGGACTGTTGTTCTGGGTTGGTGATAGCTGAAGCCTCGGCCATGAAATTGCCGAAGAAGGTATCCATCGCTTGTATCTAGGGTGAATCAACATAAGGTGTAAATGATTCGTTGGGATCATTCAAATCTGTGACCGTGAACTTAAGGTAGCGTTCACAATTTACCTTGATTTTGTTGGGCTTGCCGTTCTCTGGAAGCCACAGGTGAGACCAATCTGTTGCGAAATAGCCGTGTAGTTGCTCCGACTAGTCCCTGCTTAAAAACAAACCATACACTTCTGGAATATCCACAACAATAATATCAATGACTTGATGAACTTTGGGGTTAGACGATAATCTTATAAGCACATTTCTTAATTCGCCTACAACTTTAACACTGGTTCGATCAAGATGGATGATTTTTAAAGTGGATGGTTCAACTTTAGCGTTAATCTTCTGACACACAGACCATGGCATCACATTGGATGACACTCCTGAGTCTACCATACAATTGTGCACATTTCTATTAAAGATTTCGAAAGTTAACAAAAATGGAGGTACATTTCTACGAGTACTAAGGGTGGTAGCTTGCGTTTTTTTACTCGCAGTTTCTAAAGCTACTTTATCTACCTTATTTATATTATTTACAGGAAGGCTTCCTTTGTCTTGAGGATCAGGATTATTCTTAGTGGAAGTCTTCTGAGGAACTTTGTTCTGAACAACCTTGCTACTGCTTGAATTACCATTTTTGCCATTCTCTGCGATATTCTGTAACATTTTTTGTAGTAGAAATGGAAATTTTAATAACTCATAAACAAAAATGTTGGCCCTTAACTTTTTAAGATCTTCAACTAAATCATAATCTAAGTTGGGGTTTACATGACTCTGTTTAGTCTCAGCTGGTTTAGATTGTTTGGGGGGAAAAGTCGTAGTGTTTTCAGTAGAAGGTTTGCTTGCTGTCTTACTCCTAGTATTGTAAGGATGAACCGTCTCGAAGTTAGCTTAAAAGATGCTATCCGAGAATTGTCCAAAAATGTTTGGAGAAGATTCTTCTTCTTGAACTGTCTCTTGTTCAACAACCTCCTCAGGAATCTCAGGAGGCATCAAGTTATCTTGGGCTTCTAGAATTGTTTGAAGGGCATATTGCAGACTTTCTAGATTAAGGCCTTCAGAATTTGGATTGGGTCGGTTGGTGGGAAAATGCTTCCTGAATGGGGGTTTGTAGGGCCCTTTTCTCGAAGAAGCTTCTTCAGCCGTCCATTTCAAATCTATAACTTGATTTGACAGTTTTTGAATGACTTTAGTTAATTTTTCTAAATCAGAGATTTCAGGTTGTGCTTTACTTTGAGTAGGTCTAGGGAGGATTTTGATCTTCTTTTTAGAAGAAGAACTAGTCTCTGTTTCGTTGCTAGTAGCGTCTTTTAGAATAAGTATGTCTTTTTCAATCTAGCTAGCCTCTTTGAAGGCCTCTAACAACATGGATTTCTTAGATATTTTAACCCAAATGGCTATACTTTGATGCAAGGATTTAGTATAGTATGCTATGATAAGATTCTCGGAAGGCGTCGAATCCGTAGGGATTCGGTTCTTAAGTGTTAAGAATCTTTGATTAAAGTCTTTAAATTTCTCTTTTGGGTTCATTCTTAAGTTAGAAATCTCGATGACTAGGACTTCCGGAGGTTTATCGTCTCTGAACTTTTCCAAAAAGCATGACTCAAACTTTTCCCAAGACACGATAGTATGGGGTTGCTGGGCAAAGTACCATGTAGATGCATTGCCCTCAAAAGTATAGGGGAACAACCTACAGACTACATCTTCATGATCGACATTGTGGAGTCTAATGGCTAACATAAACTTTTTAATGTGATCTTCTGCGATCTGTTTAGAGTCAGGGTCAAACTTGGGAGGCCACTTCTCCAGATGTTTGGGTAAGGGATGCTGTGCTCTAGGTATGGCTACTGCATCCTGGTCGAGCCAAGGTCTAGCAGGATTTTTCTAGTTGGTCATTGGTGTAAGTGGTGTGGAAGGCTGAGAAGGGGAACTGCCTTCGTCAGAAGAGTCTTCTCCCAAAGAAGAAGGGGATGGTGGAGGTGGTGAGGGTGGTATCCCAGATCCTCCTGTAGCAGGAGTGAGGATTGGATCTGTAGGTTTCACAGTGAGGTTAGTGCCTCCGAGTTGTTCTATGATATTAGATAAATCTAAAGGTTGGTCCAAATGTCGATTTGGTTTCCTTAAATGGGCTAAGGCACTATGTGTTCTTATAAGAGATTGGCGGACAATCTCTTGTATGTCACCACCTGTAGGATTTGGGGTTGTTGGCTCAACTGTGATCCGTGGATCGTCGTTTGATGTGGTTTCTATTTGAGGGGGGATGTTATCGTTCGAATGACTTCTTGTCACTATAGGTGAGTGATTAGGTGGTGGAGGAGTCTTACGACTGCCTCATGCCATTAATAAATTTCAGGCCCTCCTTCTAGCACCATTTGTTGACGGGTGAAAATGAACGCTCGCCAACTAGAAGAGTGGATCCGGTCCGGGGTTGTCTAAATAACCCAAGCCGTTTGGGATAACCCACCCTGACGGGTTTAGCGGCTCCGTTGGTCAATCTAAGTCCTAGAAAAACAAATGAAAACTACACTAATAAACTAATCTAAACAAAAACAATAATTAAAACAAACTAATAAACAAATCTAAACTACATATATACAATCTATTACCTAAATCATACAACTATAATTCTATAAAAGTAAATGTTTAATTATCAACAGAATCAACTTCAATTACAAATATACAATATTTACAACTTACAGATTTAAATTAAAACCTGCAAAAATCATTTGTAATCTGTCCTAAGACAACGAAACTATTGTTTTTTGATTTTTATAATTTTATGAGAAAGAAATTAAATAAAAACTATCTAAGCTAAGCAACTAAAATAATAATTCGAACTATGAATCTAAACTATATATATATCTAACTAAACTACTTACATAACACTAATAAATCAACTATCAAATAACAAATAACAAACTGACCTGAAGTAACGCTTCAGGCTTGTCCTGTATCCAATAGTCGATCTAGCTATTTGGTGGGAGGAAACCCGCACCAGTTTCTCCACAAGCTTCTCGTAAATGGAAAGCAACTGTGCTCTTCAAATATAAATGACAGGACAAACAAGACATAAAAAATTACAACAATCTTATAATTTACAATTCGTCGCAATCAGATAAATCCTTGTGCAACAATATGTGCAAAATGATTCATTTAACGAAAAAGGTAAACCTGTAATTCATTAAACTGAAACAAAATAATTGCTGAATTTTTAAACAAGAGAGATCAGATATGGACAACATATAAATCAAATCACATCAACATGCAATGAATCATGATAGCTAAAGTAGTCGATAATTGACTGCAAACTGATATGAAGAAAACTTGAAACAAAAGTTTGATATATTGAAAGCGAAAGATGTTACAAGACATCAACTTTCATCCCAGTCTGTATCATAAATCCATAATCTGGTTCTCCCAACCGTGATGATGATGGGTTCATTACAAAAAATGACAAGTATTTAAAGACCTCCCATAGGGTAAAACATCCCTGTGGGAATTATCAAAGCAGTTTTACAAAAATCTGGGGATAATATCCCAAGTCTCTATTTCTGACTCAAGCTAACAACCTATGACAAAACTGTATCACAAAAACATCTCTCAAACTGCCACAGCATGCCCATCGGTCATTGAAATTCGTATACACCTGAAAGTGGACAAGAATAGACAAGTTTAGGTGATATTTTATTGGTAAAATTAACAAAAATCAAAATTCTAAGAGTAGCTACAGAATCTTGCGATTCTGTAGCTGGTCTAATTTGAGCACAAAATCGTTTTAAAATAAATCCAAAACTTAAAGAATTATATTCAAACTATTAAACAAATATTTAATTTCTAATTGGAAATCAAATGAATTATTCAAATCAAAACTTCTATGCTAATTAAAACAAACGAAATCATGGTCAACTGAATGGTAACTGAGATACATGCACTCTGTTCAACATTTGTTATCACCAATTCGGGGTAAACAGAATCACTTAGATAATTCGAAAGAAATGAAATAATTTTTATGAACCAATTTTAATCGACACAAACTGTAACCAGTTAAACAAATCATTCATGCAATAGTTTATGTCGCCTCATCCATTAGAAAAATCGTTGTCGAATCAAAACGAAATCAACATGATCGTTTTTCAAATTAATAGAACTATATCAAACATATACAAACGATCATGCTAGTCGCGGCACACAACAATCGTTTGCAAATCAAATCAAACAGGAACGAATCAAAACAGTTTGGGGCCGACACAATCGTAATGCAAAATCATATCAATCAACACAACTACACGATTTTTAGCAAATAGATCTTTTGCACAGGTTGAATGTAATCAAAATCCAAACGAGAATATTGATTCAATAAAAAACAGAGTCGTTCCTGGTAAATCGAAGTCAACAGGGTTGTTTTGAGTCTATTAGAAACAAACGAAACTAATCGAAATCAAACCCAATTGACTATCCTAAATCAGACGAACATAATTGTTTCAAAAGCAAGCCAAACAGAATAAAAAAAATTTCAATTGTTTATACTAAGCTGGGCACGACAAAATCGCATAACCAAATCATATCTACATTTAATTTTAGCAAAATGAATCTACTGTACAGGATCCACAACATAATCGTTTTTGATGATCAAACTATAACATAATCATTTCGAATGTATTAAAATGAACAGAGCTAATTGAAAACAACTTCAATCAATTAAATTTATTCAAGCAAACTTACAAAGCAAAATTGATGTCAAAACACATACCTGGGCAACTCGGTCATGATAATCTTGAATTGACAAAGGCTGTTGCCGCTTCGACATTCCTGAAGACAATCGAACCGGTGGTTTTTTGTTTCTTTTCACTGACTTGTAACCTGTCGTTCTCCTTCTCCATCACTGTCACCCGTTCTTCTAACGATTTGATCTTTGATTGCAACAGGGGAACGTCGGTGTAATAACGCTCTATTCAAGCGTTACTATCACGGGTGAGGGTTTGTTCAAGTTAGCAGGGGTTTCCTTGTGCAACTTGATTCCCGGGTAGTTAGGGTTGTTTTTGAGGCACATGGGTAAGTTAGAGACATAGTCATAGGGTTTCGTAGAGCATAGGCCATGAGAATAGAGGTACTCCTCAGCTAAGAAACGATCAATATCAGAGTCTGAGTCTTCGCTCAACACTATTGGCTTCTGATCAATGTTTGGCTTGGGTTTGTTCCTGGTGTATCTCGATATCAATCTGGCATTTTTCTTTCCCCTACTATTGACAGTAGTATCATTCTTACCTTTCTTTCTCACAGGCTTCTTAACGGCCTCAGTCTTGTCTTTAGTACAAGGATTGGTTATGGAATCGGGTAGATCTATGTCAGGGTAATCCGAGGGTTTGACAGGGGGTAGAAGGATATGAAATGGCACGGTTGGCCCAACCAAAGTTTCCGTAACCACAACCTTGTCGATTTGAGCAGACTCGGGATTGGCAAAGTCATTCCTTGATAGGAAGGCTTGCCAATTATCACCACTAAATCTCAAATGGTGGACGATAATGAGTTTAATCAAGCCGTGATGAAAAAGGCTGCTATCAGCCTTCTCACGCTTGAATCTTTTAGACATTTTGTAAAGACTACGCAATAAGTAATGTGGCATATTCAAAGGATAGCCTATAAAATTCATCAATAACTGGAGGTGATACATAAATACCAAGCCATACCGACCTTCACAGGTCACAAACTGTTTAACAATTACCAAAAGATCGTGCCACATGGGTTTGAGGGTAGTGATGGGCATACCTTTATCACATGAAACAATCTTTCTTGATGTGAAAAGTAATGGCCACGACACCTCATCAACTTTGGAATTTTTAAACCACCTTTGGCCCGTAGCTGCTAGTCCTATAGCACATCTTATGAATTCTTCATTCATCTTGAGCTGTATGTCACCGACTTTAGCTCTGCACCCGTCGAAGGTGAGGGCGGATTGTTGGGCAACCGAAATGTTGAAACCCTCGAACCTTTGTATAAACACCAACCAACCACTGTTTTCTAAATCCTTACGGGCATTATCGAATAACAACAGAGTTTGGCTACCGTTTGGCTCTATGCGCACCACCAGTACCATAGACAGGAGCACACGGTGAGCAGGGTGGATGGGCAAGGGTTCAAACAGAGTATACACAGGGTCGATAGCTCATGGGCTTACCCGAAAACAACAGAGTTAACCCGAGATAGGGGGAAAGCATTAATGACCGAATGTGCGAAGGTGGTGGATCTAGCTCAGCTCATGCAACACAGTCATTTCCCACAGTACAACTGATGATGCATATAACGATTCGAATCACTATTGCATTGTAAAAAACCATGCCATTCAAACAATCAATGAAATCTATGGTAAGTGGACCAAACATTTGCGCGAGCAATAGTTTTAGCATAGTTTTAAAACCAAAATAATGATTCGAAATCAACACCAAGGGTTCGATCATGTCAAATATGTATGAAATTATTTATACCAAGGGTCTAACCACCACGTCAATGTATTTTCATGAAACCAATATGTCAAAGAAATCGATGAAAGAACATAGAAATCAAACCACCAATAAATCAACGATTGAATCACAATCCTTAACAACTCATCACAGCCTCATAAAAATTGAAATCATATTAACAACAAAAATGCCAAATGAGTAAATAATCTTGGGGTCTTGCCAATTGTATCACGATAATTAAATTGGAAGCGCAATGAACATATAGACAAGAGTGATCATAACAATCCAGTGACGTTTAATATGACTTCGAAATCAAAGTTTTCACGCTTGCAGTCGTGAAAACAAGAACAAAGGCAGGTGTGCAAATAACGCAATAAAATAATGGTGTTATTTTATTCCGAGGATTGTGACGAAAATCAATGTTTTCAAAACACTGGTGTAGGCAGCTTATAAGGACAGTATAAAAATGTGAATTGGCTGCCAACAGATAGATGGTTCAAAAACCAACAATTGCTGTGCTCAAGTTACAACATGGTGTTTAAGCCCGAATTCAAGAGCATTTCAGGAAAAGGATATGCTAAGGAGTGGATTAAGGCAGAATTGATCAACCCCCTCATCATCATCACAAGTTTAATTACATGTGAAGGTAGATACTCTACTTTCAAATCTTGTCATTTTAGATTGTTGGCCCATTTTTTGTTCAACAAACCCTTGAACTTCCCATTCTATTTTCCCAAAATCTTGGAGAAGATGTCTTCTCAAGTGAGGAAGAATGTGAATAACCCCCACAACAGTCTCTTCCACCATGGATTGATCAAACTCCTCGTTCTCGCCGAACTAGATAAATAGGGGAAAAATTGGGATGCCTTTATCTACCAATTTGCAAACCCTCACTTGACAGTTAAGACCGACAAAAATCCACTTAGCCTAAAAACTGTCTCTCCATCCAAGCCTCGCTCTCCAAGAACTCCAAACTTCCTTTCACAAACCCTCTCTTTGCTGGAACAATACCAAAATCTTGTTGACATCCCTGCTTCTTCATCGGGTAAAAAGACCAAGAGCAAAGAGAAAAAGAAACCCATTGTTGACCCCCCAATGCATTCTCTCTCTCTTGATCCTACACCTAAAAAGATTCAAGAAGTAATGCAACAAGACTTTCCCATCATTCCCACAAACAAGAGGGGAGCCATTCGATTTGGTAAAAGACCCTTTCGGAAGATTACCAGGAGCACAAGATCCAAACCTTATGAAAAACCTCCACCTCCTTCGGACCTTATCCAAGTGTGCTCCGACCTTGAGAGCCCTCATAAGAAACCTAGGGAATTCTCTGCGGATCGATTAGAGCCACTAAGGAAAACAAAATCAGAACCTACCTCACCTTACCGATGTTACATCACTCCTACTTCACCCATGCCTAATATGGATCCTAAAATTGATAGATTGTCCACATCCCTCAAAGGATCTAAGCCTTCCTCAGAGATCACCGATTCTATCCCAACCATAGAGAAACTACAAAAAGAAAACCATCAGCTTCTCCAACAGTTGGAAGAGAGGAAGACAATAGATGTACACCTTCATCATGACAATGCAGTCCTTCAGGCAAAGGTCAACTCCCTTTAGTGGTTGGTTGATGAAATGACTAAATATAACCGCAGCCTCAGAGCACAATTAAAGCAACACAAGAGGCACAAGGCTAAGTCTACACAGCAAGAAGGAGAGGCTTCCAAAGCCGATCCTCCTCAGCAAGCCTAGTCACGAGGGGTAACTTTTTTTTTTTTTTTGTAGTGGGACCTGCAAAATCGTAAGTCTGGGGGTAATGTTGGGCCCGAGATATGGTCACTTTTATGACGGTTATTATACACTTTTGCTGCATGTACATAGGTGTTTTTCATATTTTAAAAGAGTTTTTTGAAGAATTTCATGATAAAATGGTATGATCAACATAAGGTACGTATAATTCATGTTTAATGACTGTATCAAGTATAATTCATCATGTTTTATGATTTCCAAGAGCTAATTCATGTTTTTCTGGTGTTACAGGGAAAAAACACACTACGTTTCTAGTTCCAGCACTTGATCCGACACTCATTCCAACATTCGTTCCATCACTCGATCTGACACTCTGTCCAACACTGTGTATTGCAAAAAAATGCAGGGTGACTTGGCGATTAAGGTATTGGCGGCCAATGACGGGAAAATCGAGCACGTGGGTTTTGTTTATCCTTTCCCCCTCCAACTACTAAGCTCCCGACAACTCAGTTTCAGTTGTTCAAGAGGGCGATTATTGGCTATCTCTGTTTTATCAGTTAGGGCTTCATTTATTGTAATTTGTCAAATTTAGAAGTGGTTCGACCCTCCTGTGGTCGACCACTTGGTCTGTAGGCTTATAAATATCACTAGGATGGTTAGAAGATTGTTAACCAAGTAGAAGAACCAGTGTATTGGAGGCAAACTCATTTTTCTCTGTTTTGAGTTTTTACATTGCCAAAATTATGCCAGAACTGCGTTTTCAAGTTTTAATGGTGAATTCATCTTGTTAAGCTCGTGGTGTGGTTTTAGGGAGTGACCACGACTTGATGGGGTCCCACCAGCAGTCTGGTAACTATCTTCATGTTTTTTTATGCATTTCCTAATTTTATTGTTCTCTTTTATTTTCTGTACATGCATATTTCTATTGTGTTAACTAGTTTGTTGTAGCTTAATTGTTTTGACTCTTTTTTGTAGGTTAGGATGATGAGATGTGTTAACATGCATTGATTTTGTAGATTAGGAACAAACTTTCAAGTCTCTATACTAACCCCATGTGCATTTAGATGTTAGATCATTCTTGATTTATGATTTTATAGTCTAGTTTAAAACAAAGTTTAATTAGAATAAACAGAGTTTGATTTGGGTTTTCTTTGACAAGGATTTGATGGATGGATAGAATTAATTCCTTTTTTTAATTATAGCTTGCTTATTTTAGTTTTATATAGATCCCATTTAATTAGTTGTTGGTTAATGTAGATTGTTAATTTACTTTTCAATATCATAGTTTAATTGTTGTTTTTAATTATTTCCATATTGCAGTTTGAATAGTTAGAGTAGACATAGTATAGTTTTGTTTTACGCAATTTCCTTTCCTAGAATTAAAATTACATTTCTTAGTTAATGGTTGAATCTAGTTTTGCTTACATAGTATAGGAATATAATGATGATCTCGTATGTTGTTGATGGTTTATACATGAATATGCAGGGTATCTAACATTATTTTTGTCATGGCTAAATTCCCATTGGATTGTCTAATCCATACCTTTCATTTTTCCATTGAGATTAGTGTTGAGCTTATACCATTGGAATTGTCCTTTTTTGTCAAGTGCCATCGAGATATTATCCGACACCGAATACATTCACACAACCACCAACATTATATTTGAATTGTCATAAGTTAAAAGATATAGTTTTCCTTCTTTTATAGATATAGTTTCTTTCTTTCATAGATTAGAATAAAGTTTTATTTCTGCTGTAGGGTAGATATACTTTGCTTTGATAGATTAGATAGTAGTTTTCTTATTATAGATTAAGAATTAGCGGTAGCCTTTCTTGATTTCAATAAAATAGATTTCCTTTCATGCATTAGAAATAGTTTTGCATTGAACATTTAGTCCAATTGCCTCTTAGATTTCCTTTCATGCATTAGAAATAGTTTTTCATTAAGCATTTAGTCCACTTGCCTCTTAGGCTAGATAGTTGTTCAATGAGAAGTTTTACTTTGATTGCTTGCAGTATTTAGTTGCCTTTGCTTACTTGTCTTTTTCTTTAGTAGGTTAGTTAGTTGCATTTGCTTACTTGTCTTTTTCTTTAGTAGGTTAGTTAGGTGTCTTTTCTTGCTTATCTATTTGCTTTAATAGGTTAGATAGGTGTCTTTTCTTACTTGTTTATTTATTTGCTTTCATAGGGTAGTTGCTCATTGAATGTAGGTTGGCAATTTAAAATAGTTTTCTTTTGTCATTTGCTTATTGATATGTTTAGATAGTTGCTTATTGCTTATTG
Source organism: Picea sitchensis (assembly GCA_010110895.2). Classification (NCBI taxonomy): domain Eukaryota; kingdom Viridiplantae; phylum Streptophyta; class Pinopsida; order Pinales; family Pinaceae; genus Picea; species Picea sitchensis. Next base: position 269,686 of record SNQJ01S0001546.1, read on the forward strand.
TTGAACTAGTTTTCTTTACATAGGGTTTTACTTTCTTCCTTAGGAACTATCCATCGATCCTTGGCCCAAAAGTTCTTAGGTTACCTAGTTTCAAATTGCTTAGTAGGGTTTTCTCATTAGATAGTTTTTCTTGAGTATATTAGCCTTAGATAGCCACCTTCATTAGTTAGACTAAACCCCTACCAACCTTTCTACCTTTGGCATATATTTTTCTACAAATCTAAGTTTACTTACCCTGGGTTGACAATTTAATTGAGGGTTTTCACTGTGTTTTTAGTGCATATAGAACACCCATCAATATACTATATCCTTGTTCTGTCATAAACCTGTCAAACTTCAAATACCACTGCCTTGGAGCTTGCTTTAGGCCATACAAGCTCTTCTTCAACCTACATACCAAATTTTCCTTCCCTTTGACCTCATACTTCTGTGGCTGCTGCATATAAATCTCTTCCTCCAAATATCCATGGAGAAAAGATGTTTTTACATCTAAATGTTCAAGATGAAAATTTCTACTGCCACAAGAATTAAAATAGTCCTAATTGAAGTTATTTTAACAACAGGAGAAAATATTTCATCAAAATCTATACCTTTATTTTGTGTAAACCCATTTACAACAAGTCTATCCTTGTACCACTTTTTTCCTCCATCTTCTTCGTTCAACTTGTAAACCCATTTATTCTGTAATGCTCTTTTTCCTACAGCTAACTGGACCAAGTCTCAAGTATGGTTATTTACCAAGGAATCCATTTCCTCTTTCATTCCTTGCTCCCACTTATTTTTAGTGTCTACTTGCATTGTCTCTTCATAACATTCTGGTTCCATAAAATCAGTCAACAATAAATAATACCATGAAGGAGAGTATCGTTCAAGGGGTCTACTTAACCTGACATATTTTCTAACAACACTTGTAGGAGTTTGAGGTAGCTATTGCTCATGTTGTTCTACATTTTATTTTTCTGGTACATTTGGAATTTATTTTTCAGTGAACTCATCAAGCACTGTGTATTCTGGTTTTACTTTTTCCCGTTTCTTTCCCTGCAACTGATCTTTGTACATGAACTTCTCATTGAATATGACATCTCTACTCCTAATTATTTTGTGATTTTTATAATCTCATACGCGATAACCAAAATCATTAACACTGTATCCAATAAAGGTACACTTCTTGGATTTTGCCTCAATCCTTGTTCTATTTTCTTTATGATTATGGAAAAATGCTTCGAAACTGAAAGTCTTCAAAAAACAATAGTTTACCTTTTTACCTGTCCATGCCTCCTCTGGAATTCCACCATCCAAAGAGATTGAAGGTCCTCTATTTATTAAGTAAACAACAATATCTACAACATATACTCATAACTGTAAGGGAAAACCAACATGCAATCTCATACTCCTTGCACACTCCATAATTGTCATTTTCATCCTTTATGACACACCATTTTCTTGTGGTGTTCCTGGAACTTTTGTATCTCTACGAATCCCATGGTATGAACATTAATCATCAAAATCATTACTGCAATATTAGCCTCCATTATCTGATCTGAGATACTTCAATCTTTTTCATGTCTCATTCTCAACCAAATCTTTCCATTTCTTAAAAGTATCAAAAACATCATATTTTTGTCGAATGAAATAAACCCAAGTTTTTCTAGTTGCATCATCAATAAAAGTAACATAATAATGAGAGCCACCAAGAGATGATACATGATTTGGTCCCCATACATTTTTATTCACAAGCTCTAACCTTTCACTCTTCTTTTCTTTTCCGACTATGAGAAATATGACTCTCTTCTGTTTTCCATAAACACGATGCTCACAGAAATCCAAGTCAATTTGTTTAATATCTGGCAACAAATTTATTTTATGAAGTATCTTCATCCACTTCTCACTCATGTGTCCAATCCTATGATGCCATAGTGTTGTATCCACTCGTGTAGAAGCTAATATAAGGAGATTAAGTATTACCAATACATAAATACAATGTAACTACCTTCTCTCCTTTTGCTATCACTAGTGATCCTTTGGTGACCTTCCATGCCTTATCTGTAAATATAGATATACAACCTTCACTTTCCAACTTCCCTATTGAAATTGGGATTTTTCTTAGATCTAGAACATGTCTTACCTCTTTCAACAACCATTGGTTTCCATTCTTTTTCTTTATTCATACTTTTCCCATTCCAACAATTTTGCATGGTGCATCATCACCCAAATGAACCTGTCCAAAATCACCTTGAACATAATCTAGAAAATGTTTCTTATGGGGTGTGGCATGAAATCAAGTCCCCAAATCTACTACCCAAGACTCAGAAATATTATCTACATAAATAATCAAAGAATCTTGTAACACATCACCTGTTACATTTGCTTCCTGATTTTTCTCATGTTGTCCATCTCTTTGTTTCTTTGGAGCTCTGTAGTCTTTCTTCAGATTCCCTTTCTTCCCACAATTCCAACACTCTATCTTTCCCAGTATGGATTTGGATCTACCCTTCCTAGAATTCCCGCATTTCCCTGAGCCCTTTCCTCTATCCTTTTGTCTTCCCCCGTTCTCCATGTTTAATGCATTACCTGATGTCTCACCTGTGCTTTTCTGTCGCATTTCCTCGCTAAGGATAAAACCAACAACATCATCAAATTTTAAAGTGTTTGAACCAGAGACAAAGTTACTTACAACCATGACCAAGCAGTTCCAACTTTATGGAAATGAGCACAAGATTAGAAGATCTCTGACCTCATCACCAAAGTCCACTTTTACATAACTTAGTTGATTAGTAACCATATTAAATTCATTTAAATGATCTGCAGCAGACCCACCTTCTGACATCTTCATATTAAATAATCTCTTCATTAGAAATACCTTATTGGACGCCGATGGTTTTTCATACAGTTTAGTGAATGCGTCCATCAACTCCTTCTTTTTCTTTTCTTTCAAAATATTGAAATCCATCGACGTTGCCAGGCTCAACTGTATTGTTCCTAGTGCCTTTCTGTCAAGAATGTCCCATTCTTCGTCCTTTATGGCCGTTGGCTTCTTTTCTATTCCACCCAATGGTAGGAATAGATCATTTTGATATAAATAATCTTCCATCTGCATATTCCATAACTGGTAGTTTTGGTCGTTAAATTTCTTGACCCCAAACTTTCCATCTTTTGCCATTGCTCCCACTCGAACCAGGAACCCTCTTTTCTTGCGAGTTACCTTTCACTCTGATACCGGTTGTTAGAAAAAAAGGATTGTGGAGGAAAAAAAAAAAATGCAGAAACAAAATAGAGGAGATACACAATACAATAGAGACATAGATATACGTGGTTCACCCAGTGTGGGCTACATCCACCAGAGAAATTGCCAGGTCCTTCCTTTTTATTATCCAACAAAATGAAGGGATACAACCTAAAACATACCCGTTGTAAATTCCTCTTTTTTCTCTCACAATATCCTCTCTCAGAATACAATATTCAAAATAATACATAGCCACAATACAATTCCCTCATAAAACAAGGTTTATTTCTAGGGAAAAAACCCATAACATAACTTCTACCGTTAGATCTGTGAACTTATAATGAATGGTCTAGATTTACTATGAAATTACAATATACATTTACAAGGAATTTTTTCCTTCGGGGGCTTCACCCCTGAACCCCCACCGAGG